>JADRCC010232178.1:0-25769 GCA_019843855.1 Hylomyscus alleni
CCCCCCCCCCCACCTGTAGACCAACCAGGCTGGCCTCAAACTCACAGACATCTGCCTGCCTCTGTCTCCTGAGTGCTAGGATCAAAAGTGTGTGCTACTACTGCTCAGCTACATTCTTCTTTAAAGAAGGATATGATACATGCTCAATAAATTTTACAAAGATTATGGAGGCAGCCATAGGAGCTCCCAGGAAACTATTGTAACCGCGTCTCAACTTTAGCAGCATGATGGCTAGGAGAATTCCACAGATGTGTCTTTTGTGTCTTTCTACATTTGGATAGCCCAGGCAAAATTCTTCATTTTAGAGGATCTAACATTATATTTAGTTTATTTTGCAGTGACAAAGTAGTGCATTTCCCTAGCCGGCCATGACTCTTCTGTTACACCATCTGTCACTAAAGATGCATGTTTTGGTGGTGGTGTTGTTGACCTTTTGTCTTTTGAGACAGGATCTCATTAAGCAACCAGGTTGACTACAACATCTCAGTCCTTTCCCCTTCATTTTCTGAATGCCAAATAAAAAGATGTGGGCTGTCACACAGAGCAAGTGCATTGCTTTACAAGACATCAGCTCTTTGTATTTGGATCCAGGAGGTTCAAAAGGCAGAGAGGTCTATGCCAAGAGGGATTTCACAGAGGACAAGTAGTGGGCTCCAGGTCACCTGTGATCTTACACAAACCAAATGCCCAGCACTAGACTCAAATTCAAATTCTATTATTTAGAGAAAAAGTACACCAGAATTTCCACATGCCAACAGTTGTGGGGTTTTGTTTTGTTAATAATACTCAAGTGGAAAATGTCTGTTCTTTATAAATTCTCCCTGGGATGGGAGTGGAGGAGTGCCACTTTTTAAGAGGGCACCGACTGGAAAATCACCAGAATGAGAGGTGGGGTTCCTGACTCATTGTTCTGCACATGCAGTTAATCTTGTTGCGTAATCAGGGGGCGACTGGAGCATGACCCAGCAGAAGGAAACGCAGACAGAACAGAGCATCACTCAGAGGGGTGTTGGAAGAGTGCCAAGACTGCCGCCACAGTTCTTGAGGCAACTCGGATTATTTTAGGAAAAGTCTTTGTTTTTCTACCCAATACAACTGATTAATTTATTTCGTGTGCCCTAACTTGGAATCACTGCTGTATGAGAATGGACTTTTCCTACTATGGAATTCTGCCTGTTCACTTTTCTTCCAGAGTTTGGCCAACTTGCTATACTGGAAGCTGCCGCTCAACAGTCTTACTTTGCAAAATCATTTATGTGTGATCCGGAGATCAAGCTTATTTAGGGTTTCATAACCTAACGGTTGCTGGATTTTGCATCAAGGTTTGTTGAACCAGACTGAGCATGTTCAGACACCGGCAGTGGTAGAAAGCTACTACAAACGGGTATTTTTTAGTATTCTGCAAAACCGGTTGCAATCATTTTAATAGCGGGGATGGGGGTGCTTAAATACACCTGAAGCTTAACTTTTTATTATTATTATTATTTATTTATTATAAGTACACTGTAGCTGTCTTCAGACACATCAGAAGAGGGCGTCAGATCTCATTACAGATGGTTGTGAGCCATCATTGGTTGCTGGGATTTGAACTCATGACCTTCAGAAGAGCAATCCGTGCTCTTACCCGCTGAGCCATCTCTCCAGCCCCTGAAGCTTAACTTTTAATCTAAGAAAGAAAAAAAAAAAAAACATTCTTAAGGGCACCTGATGCCTATCTGCTCCTTCAGATTCAAACCAAGATGTGTAAGATTCCAGAGGAATGTCATTCTGAGATTGGAAAAGACGTAAACGTCTTCTTCTGGGCTGTAAAATGAAACCAAAACTTTTCCCCAAGTCTCCTTATCTCTAGTCTGCCGGTTATTTTCAGAGCGTTCTGTCTGGTGCTACAATAGCAAGCAAACACTCTGCCACGTGGGGCGCAGGCAGAGCCGCTGGAGAATTCCGTGCCGCTAGGACCTAGGGAAAGAAGCATCCTCGCCGACCCCTTAAGGACCGTGGCAGCGACCAATCAGAAGGCGCCGTCTCTCAGTCGCGCACCAATCGCAGGGGTCCTTTCTGCAGGCGGTTGGGGTTATTTAAAGGTGCGCGCCTGAGCCAGCGCTGCACATTTGCTGGTCCGGCTGTGTTTCGTGTTGCCATCATGGCTAGCCATCTGGAACTCAACAACGGCACCAAGATGCCCACCCTGGGCCTGGGCACCTGGAAGGTAGGTGCGCATCAGGGCGCGGCCCGCCACGCGCTGGGTGACCCTGAGCGGCCTCCGCGGAGCGGGGCTCGGGTGGCGAGGCCTGTGAGCGCATCGGGCCGCGACCCAGCGTGTGGGGCTTCGGGCGAGTAGCGCGCGAGTCCGCGTGGGCGTCCCAGGTGGAGACACACCCACGGGGACCCGGGTGAGAGGGACTGAAGCAGAGCCCTAGATTTGTCACCTGGCACCTGTGGCGACCTAGCCTCACGAGTGAGTTGACCTCACTTGGCGCCGATGTTGCCCTCTCGGGAATGAGCCACTTGGGCCAATGGGCCTGAGATAATTAAATTAGGAGGCGAGAGCTTGCCAGGAACCAGGCTGTTTCTCTGTCCCCTAAATCGCTGAGTGCAGCTCTTAACGGGTGCGGAACTCCTTGAGAATTAATCTGGCTTCCGCATTGCTGGGTGCCACCCACTGATAAGAGGGCTCCAGGCGGGATACCCCCCCCAACCCCCAACCCCAACACAACCCAGTAGGGTTGAGAAGAGGGCCAGACACATCAGGGTGAAATACAAAAAGAAAGAACCGATAATTAAAAGCCAAAAATTATAACTGATTTGATTATTTGGCAACTAAGGAACCGGTTTTGGTAGTATTGCCCAAGCAGAAAAACCTAGCTCTTAAGCTACTCGTAGGGTAGATGTACATTACAGACCACTGCTGTGACCAGGATCTTTTAGAACCTTGAGTGTGGGTGGACCTGGGCAGTAAGCTCTTAGACACAGTAAAGGAAAGAGAAAATCAGGCAGGGTTGAGTTCAAATGATTTGAAACCAGACAGAGTCTGTTTCTACCCAAACTACAGTTAAAACAGGCAATGCATATGGTGAATAAGAAACAGGTCATAGACTAGTCTTTCTCTGAACGTGTTTCCTAGCCAGTAGATGAGCAAGTTCGCTTTTGTTTCCTTACAGAGGGTCCTTGGTAACTGCAGAGGTGTGATTGAATTACAACCATGATGCCTGGTTGAATTTCTGTGTGTTGGAATGATAAGAAAGATGGGTTCTCTGCCATAGCAAACACAGCTACTGGACACAGCACACACAGGCACACGGAACTACAGCAGTTTGGAGATACATGACCCAAAATATGGGTAGGATGCTGATACTCTAATTCTGTCCCATTTCTCCAAAAACCGAGCTCATAACTTTAGAAAATCATCTCTTGGGCCAGCATTTTGATAACAGTTCTCGGGTAAGTTAGGAGTAAATGTTCATAAGCCAGAGGCTAGAGCGCATGCAACAGCCCCAGAGAGCTGGGTGTTTGTTTAAAACAACATACAATCTGTATGTACAGATCATTCTGGCTTCCTCGCAGATATCTCTGTCACTTCCCACAGTGCCTGGCTTATCGAATGGATCCAAAAGTCATGTTGAGTGAGGTTGAGGTGAAGAAAATGTCTGCCTGTGTCTGGGGGCCAGGGGAGGTTGGTGTAGAGAGTATGGAGGGACAAAGGGTAGCAGTGAGAGACGTGAGGACAGTCAAGACTTCCAGATTTCCCTTTTTAAAAAAGAATATCAACTTAATTCTTTCCTTGCATATGTGTGGTGTTCCGTCATAGATGACACAGTATAACATGTCACTGTGACGGTCACAGAGGGTGTGTGGGTGAGGTTTCTTGTTCTCCTGGAGCCACCTCTGTGGCTACGTCGTACCCCACAGACCACAGCAAGGCTCTGATAGTCTGTATGATCCACTCTTCCCTTGAGGGAATTCGTTTCTCCTGGGAGGTGAGGATTTCAGGCAGTCGGGAGACACTCTTCCTTGCTTGGAGTTTCTTTCTGGCCAGCTTGCCTGCCCTCTGGACCCTAAATACACGCTAAATGTACGATAAGTATTTTGTTAGAATACTGTTTAAGGCAGAGCTGACCTGATACAGGGCCAGGCCCTTTTACTGATAGTATTTTGACCTAGTTGAAAATCTTCGGAAGGACATGGCCATTGTCTCTTCCACTTGTAGGCTGGGAATGGAGGGAGGGAGAGAGGGAGGGAGGGACAGTGTGTTCTCAGATTTTTTTTTCCAGTTAACGCCCTCTATGCCTGAGACCATGAGTCTTTTGAGGTAGACTTTTTTTTTTTTTTTTTTTTTTGCCTAATTGTATCCCAATCAGATTTTGATATCTCAGGTAAAAACTACTACTATCTATGTGGTGCAAGTGCCCTGTATCCCTTTCACAGGGTCACGTGGCATTCTTAAGCTGTAACAGGTTTTCTTTGTTTGCTTTTCAAGTCCGGTCTTTGCTTCTCTAGGATAGTACTTGTCTTTAGAAGAAAACTGCAAGGGTCTTCCAATGGCCTCGTGAGTTAATGCAAGCGTACACTGACAGTCCTCCATCCTGTGGTCTGTGGGCCTTGAAGGAGGATTTTGGTTTCCTGGTGCCTACCAGAGACCAGGCTATATTCCTCAACCTTTCCATCTTTAAGATAAAAGATAATCAAATCTTACCTGTACAGGGCCAGTCTTGGATCTGCATCTCCACGGAATAGAGATATGTCTTAAAGTTAGGACAGCTTTATTGATCAATTACAGTAGAACAAGTTTTATTAGTGTTGCTCTAAACCAGAGTATGAGCTTTCAGTGTTCTAAGACTGGGGGAAGGGTCATTTTTTTTTTTTAAGATTTATTTATTTTTTTATATGTAAGTACACTGTAGTATTTTTCAGATACCCCAGAAGAGGGCGTCAGATCCCATTATAGTTGGTTGTGAGCCACCGTGTGGTTGATGGGATTTGAACTCAGGGCCTTTGTAAGAGCAGTCGGTGCTCTTAACCACTGAGCCATCTCTCCAGCCCCGGAAAGGGTCATTCTTGAAGGTTCAGTTTTTATCTTTTGGAATTACTGTTTGTTTGTTTTTTGTTTTTTGTTTTTTGTTTTTGTTTTTGTTTTTTGGTTTTTGGTTTTTCCAGACAGGGTTTCTCTGTGTAGCCCTGGCTGTCCTGGAACTCACTCTGTAGACCAGGCTGGCCTCGAACTCAGAAATCCGCCTGCCTCTGCCTCCCAAGTGCTGAGATTAAAGGCGTGCGCCACCACGGCCAGGCTAAGTTCTTGAACTGTAAGATGAACTTACACCATCAAAACAAGTGAGGTTAGTTTTTTTTTAATCTAACAATGGAAAGTGCTCTTTGTGGTGACTCTGGGTAGGGTGTGAAAGGTGGCACATTGTGATCATTCTGTGGGTTTTCTTTCAGACTCGGGGATATGACCCATTTAAGCCTGTTTACTAAGCTGCCAGGGTTCCAGCCTGTGTAGGGAAGGAAGCCCCTGGAAGAGGCGTTCTTTCTCCTGACCTGCATTCCAGCCTTTATCTGTCTTTGTCTTCCCATGAAAACATCACACAGACTTTGGTTTGGTGGCAGTTGTTCCGAAACACTGCTTAGTGTAGTTTGTGTTCTAGCTCTGGGGAACAGAAAAACCAGGTTAACCTTGAGCAGAAGGCAAGCAGAGAAGTTGCGGTAGGGGTGGGGGCCCATTGGCTCTAGCCATGACAGCCACTAGATTCATGATCAGGATTCCATCCGGGGTTATAAATTAGGTTACCAGAATTCAGACATTTGAGACCTCATTCTCTCAAGGAGTTGCAAGCCCCCTCGTTCTCCCAGGAAATGACTGCAATCGAGGACGATTCCTTAGCAGGTCAGTGCATATCTTGTAATGGAGTACCATAGCTTGGCTCACATCATGTTATGTTCCTCCTTATGCATGAGTGGCTGTGACAAATGTTGTGTGGCTTTGCCCAGCCTGGACCTTGTGCCCAGCACTCTATCCAAAGCCAAGTGCTGCCAGACCCAAAGTAGGCTTACTACACGGCTTCAGAAGGACCTCTAAGAGAAGAGTCAAGGCAACTACCCTTGATCCTGCCATAAATTCATCATGTGCCCTGAGGCAGGAGAACCCCAACTCACCCAGGCCCCTCTTGTGTTGTCTTTCTCAGGCAGGGATTTGCTTTTCCCCTCACAGCTAAAATCAGCCATGCCTGTGTCTGGTGCCCCAGAGAACCCATGCTGGGAGAGCCTATTCCTGCATATGCTAAGCTAGTTCCTTTTACCACAGAAGGAACCTGTGGAGAATCAGCTTCAGGTGCACTCTTAGGTCCTACAGGAAAATGAGAGGGTGCCGAGAAGTCTAAAGGCCTGGTGGTAAAGGTAACTCAGTCCTAAGAACGGGCACAAGGTCCAGGTTGGGCAAAGCCACCCAACATTTGCCCTAGCTACTCATGCATAAGCAGGAACACAACATGATGTGAACGAACGGTGTGACCCCTCCACCAGGCAGACTCCTCACTGCCGGACACGGAGCGAGCGCCACAGCCAACAGGTGCTAGGGACAGGCCTGTTCTGCTGTTTTCTGTTTATCCCGACTTTGGTTCGCAAGGCTCCAGACAAAACAGATGTTGGCAGCTGCTGGTGGCCTTGGAGAGTTTTCATCTTCGTCTGCTTCTGCCCCAGCTCTTCACAGGAATGTGCTGTGTTCATTCAGCAGTGCCCAGTGCAGTGTCTTATTTGGCTCGCTCCAGTCTTGGCAGGAGCAGCCCAGGGATGGGGAACGGTGCTGTGCTGTTGTGGGGACTGGGGAAGCTCAGGGCCATGCAGGCTCTTCCTCCTTAGTGGCCAGGCTTCCTATGTTCCTTATGGAGCTCGGGTGGTGATCTTCCAAGGACCCACCTTCCCTTTCCACTCAGCTCTGTCTGCTGTTCCCTCTGAGAGGTCATCTGTCTGTGTCCACTTATGATAAATACCATGAACTATTTGAATGAAATGGTGCTCTTTATTACATAAGATCTCAGCTAGTGGTTTTTTTTTTTTTTTAAAGACAAGGCCTCATTTGTATAGTCCAGGGTGCCCTAAACCTCACAGCTTTCATGCCCCTGCCTTCACAGTGCTAGGATCATACCCAGGCTTCTAGTTATCTGTGTCGCTAGCAAGTGGCTGTCAGGCTCTGCTGAGGTGAAATTATGTGCTGTTCTCCTTGTCTTCCCCCGTCTGGGGGCTGACTGGAATTCTACAGCATAAATGCATGTAGGCCTGCCGTGGCCCAACCTCAGATCCAGGATTTCTGATCTCACTGTTCTTCTTCAGATTTGTGCAAGCACTGCCCTGTTTGATTTTGTTTTTAATCTAATGGCTTATGCTCCTCCCTTTTCAGTCCCCCCCTGGCCAGGTGACCGAGGCTGTGAAGGTTGCCATTGACATGGGCTATCGCCACATTGACTGCGCCCAGGTGTACCAGAATGAGAAGGAGGTGGGAGTGGCCCTCCAGGAGAAGCTCAAGGAGCAGGTGGTGAAGCGCCAGGATCTCTTTATTGTCAGCAAGGTATCAGTCTGTGAAGATGATGGGATCAGGTTCACTCCTAGCCAGGGGGACCCAGCTGCCCGTCAGCTCCACCCTTAACATGATGTCGGTTAGCTCTGGGTGGGAGGTGGACCTGTTGTTTGTCCACCTGTGTATCTCTTTGTTGAACCTGTTGGTTAGAGCCCTGTGCTGGTGAGATCGGCTGGGGGTTGACTCGCCCTTTGTAAGGAGTGACTTCAGGGACAGAGTTTAGTTCCCTTTACAAACTGGGTTTCACTGCTGGCCGTTAGTTCTAGCTAGAAGCTGTGGATGCATAAAGGAGCCCAGGTTGGGGGGTAATGTTAGCTCTGCATGGACCAGCTTGGCAGGGAGGCAGGCCTAGAGGTGTGCTTAGCACCTCCTAATCTATAGCCATGCCTTATTTAGTCTCTGTGAGGTACTCTTGACCTGACTACCCCACTTGCCTTGGGGAAGTTGGGATCCGCAGCATAAGCTGGAAACTCTCCAGCCACTCCTAGCATCGTAGTTATGGGGAGAGGAGAGCGTGTTCTCCACCTTAGAGCTCTGGCTCCCATCGGGGAAGCGGCATTTGTGTGGCAGGGATAACATGTGTCTTTGCTGGCTTCAGCTGTGGTGCACGTTCCACGACAAGAGCATGGTGAAAGGAGCCTGCCAGAAGACACTGAGTGACCTGCAGCTGGACTACCTGGATCTCTACCTTATTCACTGGCCAACGGGCTTCAAGGTGAGGGGCATGCTGGGACTGGGTCTGTGCGGCTCAGGGACAGTCTTCATCTTTCTTATTAGCGCATTATAGGTGCTTGACTCAGCCTGTCTCTGCTGCTTGGGGTGTGGGCCTTGGACCAGCATCAGCATCATCACCCACGATGTATTAGAAACCAAGCTCAGGCCTCTCCTGCACTGTCTGAACCACTGGTGGCTCAGATGCAGCCTTTGGAGTTTGGGGTACACCACCATTTTCACTCTGCCTCTAGAATTTAAAACCGACAGTAAATATGGCTGATGTGGCTACAGTTGTCCCTTTTGCACATGGCTGTAGATACAGCCAGCCATGGCCATGGTCTGCATGAGTCTGTACCTCCATTGCATGCCGTTCTCCCTGTGTGAAATACTCACAGGCTGGTTCTCTGAGCTGTAGAATTCAGAATCACGGCTTGTATTTCTGCATGGTGACCCAGATTGAAAGGCCACCGGTTTTATCCTGCAGCTCTGTTTTAGCTCACAGTGGTCTCTTGGGATCCTAGGAACTTGATTTTCACCCTTTGTTTTTTATGACAAGCCAACAAGAGATAGACAGAGAGATAGCTTTGTAGGCCCGAGAGCTGCTGAGATGTGGGTGCCTGAGTTTCTCTGCCCTGCCTACACACCCTTCCCGTGGCAGGCTTGGTCTCAGAGATTTGGATGTGTCTGGGTCTCCAGCTGACGCCCTCACAGCTCCAGTCATGATAAGGATTCCCAGCAGGGTCACTTTCTGGCGTCCTTTTGATCATGGCTACCAGATATGCCTCTTACCGTCTTCCACAGTGTTTGTAATGCTGTGAGATTAAAATAGATCTGTCAAGAAGTCATGTGTGTGCTTGTTACTGACAGCCTGGGCCTGACTATTTCCCTCTGGATGCATCAGGAAACGTGATTCCTAGTGACACCGATTTTGTGGACACCTGGACGGTAAGATGACCTTGGCTGAGACCCATTTTTTTATTGCTGGTACCTTGTTATTGCGTGTGAGCCAGATGTGAGTGATCTGCTCTGCCCTGTCTTCCTGTCCATAACCATTGTGTCTCTATGTCTGTCTGTCAAGTCTCATAAAAGCCAGGACAGTTTTCATGGCTCCCCTCTTGGCTTCTGAAAGATATAAGGTGCTGGCTATGGAGGGGAGGGCACATCTGTTAAATTTCTAGACACAAACATGTTTCTGGTCCTTGTTCTTTTGGAGTTCATTTTAGTACCCAGATAGATCTCTTTTTTTCTTTTTAGGCTATGGAACAACTAGTGGATGAAGGTTTGGTAAAAGCAATTGGTGTCTCCAACTTCAACCCTCTTCAGATTGAGAGGATCTTGAACAAACCTGGCTTAAAATATAAACCTGCAGTTAACCAGGTAAGCCTCCCCCAAGGAGGATGCTGGCACAGTATTTTACCAGCTAGTCCTGGCTCTTACCTGTGGACCACATCACTCAAGGAGTGGCTGGGATTTATCATGACAGACACATCTGAGAGTAGAAGCTTTGCAGGCATAGAATTTGAGCCAGTCAGCAAAGACGTGGCTTCTGACATGAGCCGTGGGCAGCTAGTGAGAGCTGCAGGCTTTTATCTATTGATAAATGGCCGAGACCAGAGAATGACTTACAGGCTTATGACCATAGAGCACTGGCAACAAAATTATTATTGTTCTTAATGTGAAGGCCATCAGTTGGGAACTGTGGAGAGTTGTTGTTACAGCTTATCCGGGAGGCAGACATTTCTGTGTGGGGAGAAAAGAGACATTGGCCACCATCCCATGAACTTGTGTCCACTGCCACGGTCGTTGTGTTGCTTGTGTTGCAGATCGAGTGCCACCCATACCTAACTCAGGAGAAGCTGATTGAGTACTGCCATTGCCAAGGCATCGTGGTGACTGCATACAGTCCCCTTGGTTCTCCTGACAGGCCCTGGTGAGCTTCTGTGGGGCCACTGTTGGAGGTTAGAAATAACCAAAGGGAGTGATTGATTGTCACAAAGAATGCTTCTGTGCTATGTGCAGGCCTCCTCCGGGGCCTCTGGGCTTCCTGGGAGGTTGATGTTTCAAAGAACAAGATGGATATTATTTTGCAATGGGTCAGCAGTGGACCATGACCCAGCTTCAGGTCTAGGAGCCTGGCCTACCACCCAGGAGTCAGTGGGAGGACCTGGGCTAGAGTGGCCGGCTGCCTTGAGTGGCAGTGCTGAAGATCGTTCACCATCTCTCTGCTCCAGGGCCAAGCCTGAAGACCCATCTCTCCTGGAGGACCCCAGGATCAAAGCAATTGCAGCCAAGTACAATAAAACTACAGCCCAGGTATGGGTGCTTCTAGGTACTTGTGACTATTGCCTGACCTCTACACTCCTGGTGGTTCCTGTTGGTCAGGAGTGGAGGGAGCTGAGCCTGGAAAGCTCTCCCTGGAAGTGTGGTTTGGAGTCCGAGAATGCAATATCAAGGACACAGATCTAGAAATTTAGAAAACTAATTGACATGTGGTCTTGCCATAAAAGTGCCTGTCCCCACTGCCTCTATAGGCAACACAGACATCGACCCAGCACTTACTGGTGTTCTTGGAAGCTCACCCTGTACAAATAGAAGAGCTCTTACCATCTGTGGTATGAGAGATGTCTCTTTCTCCCATGGGTAGTAAGAGTCCCAGGCAGTGACTTCCTGTGACCTTGAGATATACCTGGAACCACCGATAGAGCAGGATTCTAGAGTCCAATTTAGACCATCTTGTGGCCGTCACTAGGCATCTCAGAGCCTGTGCAGTGATAGTCTGTGAGATGATAACACTGTGTGTGTACACACTCCACACCTCCCGTCCATAGGTGCTGATCCGGTTCCCCATTCAGAGGAACTTGGTGGTGATCCCCAAGTCTGTGACACCAGCGCGCATTGCTGAGAACTTTAAGGTAAGATCCCAGCTGCAGGCCTGGCTTTCCTCCATGGCAGGGGGGGCAGGGGGGGCGGGGGGCATCTCATACTCCCCTTTCTTTCCCAGCTGTGTGGTTTGAGCAAGTCATATGATTGCACTCAAAATAATGCCTGTGTTGAGGGCTATAGTGAGACTGAAACTCACAGTGCGCACGCAGCACTTCATAGTGCCTGGTTCCACAGTAAGTGCTCAGCAAACATTGTTGTGCTGGTGGTAGGTCATGGACGTCCAGGGCATACACTGATCCACTGGCTCAGTTAAGTGCCTAAGCTGTCATGAACAGGGGTGGGAATGCCTGGGCACCCGAGTGTAGGCATTAAGAATGCCCCACCATCACCACCACAGCAGCCTGGAGAGAGCGCTAGCTGGGAGAAGAGCTGTCTTGGCATCCCATGATCCTCTGTCCTGCCCTAGCAAAGGGATGCTTTGCTTGAGGTCTGGTTCAAAATCAGCCCCACACAGTCCACAGTGGGCAGTAGAGTGGTTCTGATGACATACTAAGCTACTAATCCTACCTCGCTGTCGTGAGCGTGACCATACCACTTACAGTGTAAAGATGTGGGACGAGAGACCTGTCCTGCTAGAAACGGGTTATCACCTCATTGCATATTTCATTTCTAAAGTATTAGGAAAGAAAATGTAGCCAGGCAGTGGTGGTGCACACCTTTAATACCAGCACTTGGGAATCAGATCTGTGGGTTTGAGGCCGGCCAGCATGGTCTGCAAGAGCAAGTTCCAGAACAGTCAGGGCTACACAGAGAAACTGTGTCTTGAAAAAGCAAGAAAAAAGGAAAAAAAAAAAAATGTAGGTGACAAATCTCAAAACTCTAACCTAATGGTTGGTTTTGTTTGTTTGTTCTTCATCTCACTGTGCATTCTTTGCTTATTTTTCCATGGCTGTGATCACAGGAGAATATAGCAGAGTCTAGTCCTGCACATTCTGTGGTCAGAATGAGCCAAGTGGATGGGCTGTCTGGGTGGAGCTCCATTTCCAAGCCCCAGTGCTGCCGAAGGCCATCTGGCCTAATTGTCTACATAACTACTGTGTACCCTAACTTCTTTCCTGTACTCTGTTGTGGGGTGTCCAGCAGAGAAGACTAATCAGACATGAGTTTAAGCAAATAGAAAGTCTTTATTAGCTAACCTGTGACTACACTGGGTATCTGGGATCCCAGTGTAGGCCCAAGCCTTTCTCAGGGTAGCTGTTAAGCACAAAACCACATCTTAGGTATCATACCTCAGTTCACCAGAAGAGTTAGCCAGTGGTAGAACTACAGAAGCCAAAAGGCAAGGTTGGCACATTTAGAGACTTTTCCGGAACTATGGACTTTGATGTGAATTAAAAATTAAAAAAAAAAAATTGAAAAAGAAAGGACATGACTGCTCCTGAACCATGGGGGGGGGAGGGAGGGGGGAGGGGGGAGCCAAGTACAAGAGCCAGGAGGCCAAAGGTGCAAAAGAGCAAAATGGGTAGTGACAAAAATGGGTAGTAACAAAAATGTTTGGGTTGCATAGGGAAGGGCAGCAGAGCACCTGTGCTGGAGATGTCAGGGTAGATGGTGGGGTGTGCCCACCATGCCATGCAATTGGTAGGAACTGAAGGTGTTGAGGGAACCTAGAGGGCAGGTCTGCTTTGATATGTTAAAAACACACCTTAGCTGCTTGGCCTGGGTTTGAAATGTAATTGATAAATTAAGTCTTCATTTTGGCTGATGGTATTGTATGCCTGCTGAGTTTTATGACCTGAGTGGTTCCTCCTCCATGGAGTCAGTGTGTTGAGGTCTAGGGCCTGTTACATATTCCTGTGGCCATTCTCTTGTCTTCATGGAAGTAATGCTGTTACCCCAAGCTGCCTTCCTTGCTCTGTACGTCAAAACTTGACATACTTCCTTAGGCCGACTCACACAAGGATCCACAGGCGCTATCCCTCAGTCCCCAGCAGGGGTGCATTGCTGGTGCCTCTGGGCACCCAGAGGCTTGGTTTCATCAGAGCACAGGTCCCGCCTGGGTTAGTGGGTGTTCCAGCTGTTGGGGTGTCTTGTTCCTATACTTCATGGTGAATGGAGCAGGCAGTCACTCGGTAACATTTCCCCTGGTGCTTATCACAGTAGAGCTTCTCAGGAGCCTGACAGGAGTGACTGAACAGTGCCCTCTGCTTGGAAATCCTGGAAGGGAGAGATCATTTCAGATATGGCCACAAGTCTGCACCTCTGGAGAGTAATTACTTGAAGTTCCATGTTCTCTCCTGCCCTCTGCACTTCAGGCAGTGGGAGCCCTCTGGAACTTCATGGTGTTGTTTCTGTTTTATTGCAGAGCTTATTGCTTTTTTTTTTCCATGTTTGTATGTAAGGTCTTTGACTTTGAGCTGAGCAGCGAGGACATGACCACTCTCCTCAGCTACAACAGGAACTGGAGGGTGTGCGCCTTGATGAGGTGAGTTCCACTGTGAAGCATTTAGAATAGCAGGCATCTCTCAGGCCCCAGAGGCGGGCCCACCCTGCTTTCCCACAGACCATGTCTCCTAATCCATACAGAGCAGGACGCACTGCTCAAAGCCAGGGGAGGGTGGCTATCAGGAGACCTATCTAGGAGCACAGTGGGCCCAGCTTTGAACTTTTAGTTGCTTTTTTGAACTGAGATGACCCCAGGGGCTCATCTGGGGCCCACCTTCCTAGAAGAGTTCGCATGTGACTTAATTGACTTAATGACCCTAATGAGGAGTTTGGAAGGAAGACCCTGGTGCTGGGCTCAGGGTAGCCCCAGCTGACACAGAACACCCCATCACTATAATGCCACTCGGGCACCAAGGGCCCTTTGAGCGTTACCTTTGCTGGTTTCTTGCTTTCCCTCTGAAGTGGGGATGTTTGCTTTAGGAAGCAGCCTCTATTCCCAGTGCCTGCTTTGTCTTCCAAGCTTGATCCTTACCCACACTCTCTTGCTCCACTTGCCATGTTAATGGCTCAGGGTTTGCACGGCGGCAGCTGCGATGTGTGCCTTAGGCAGTAATGTTTGTGATTCAGGCTGTTTTCCAGTTGCCACCACAGGGCACTCAGGTTCTAAGTAAGCTGTAAACAGAGCCATCCCAGGAGGTCTGAAACAGGGCCCTTTCTAATACTATCCTAAGGACACCTAACCTTTTAACATGAAAGTCTTTTTTTATTTTGATCTAATGGGCAGGAGAACTGAATCCCCTGCCCGTGGCATCCATTCGGTTTCTAGAGCTGTAGTTGTCACTCAGCCCTGCATTTCCCTGGGATTGATGCTGACTTCAAAGCTTTGGGGAGAGCAAACCGTGTGTCCCTTTGTGTCGGCTTGCCTCTTTTGCACCTCCCAGGACTGTTCTAGAAGCAGCCATGCCTTAGCAATAGTGAGTTGGCATGGGTTGCAGTTGGGGCTAGGGGAGAGGCTGGCTCTAGTGTTCCCAGCAAGCTTTTTCTAACTGTCCACATGCCAGCCCTCCCGTCGACACACACAGTTCCGCTGAGCTTGTGCTGCTGGCGTCTGACTCCAGGATGCAGAGAACGGCAGTTGCGGGGGAGCTTGAATAGTCTGAGTGTTCAGTGAGTTACCTACCCGGGGCCTGGCTCACCCTCAGAACTGCATTAGGTATGGAAAGAAATGAGCAGTGCACTTTTGCTCAGATTCCAGAAGAGAGGGGCTACTTCAGACACAGGAAACACGCATCTCCTGAGGAGGAACACAGCCTTTCCTAACTTAGGAAAGAAATGACCTTTCTTATACTTGATTAACCAGAGAGCAGGAGCCATCTGGGATTATTGCAGAATTTACTGGATTTTTAATTTTTTTTTATGTATGCACGCACACACACACAAACAAACACGTGCACATGTTCCGTCTTTGACACCTTGCCTGTCTAGTTTTTCTGGTGTCCTTGCCATTTTGTTCCATTACAAAGCACTGGCCCTACCAAATATACTATGAGCCTCGGCTTCATGCCTGCTCTTCCCCTGGTTCCTGCAGTAAATCCCCAGCCATGTTAGGTGCTCATTTCACTCCAGCTGTCACAGAGGTGCCCTCTCCTTTCCTGGGAGTGCCTGGCTGCTTGACTTGCCCTCCAGGATTTAGTATCGTATAATTTATAAACCCTTCCATTGCTTCTTTATCTCTGTTCTGGTCTGGTGTTTGAGCTGATAAAACGAACAGGGTGTGGTGCCACGTGCCTCTAATCCCAGCACTTGGGAGTTGGAGGCAGAAAGAGCTGAACTTCAAGGTCATTCCCAGCTAAGTAGGCCAGCCCAGCCACACCAGACCCTGTCTCAAAAGACAGCAGAAAGATGACCTGATACTATGTGATCCTGCCAGCCAGTCAGAGTTCTCAGGAGGCAGGAATCAGGACTTGCTGCCCAGTGTGCTCTGAGCTAGTGCAGAGTGCAGCCTGTCACGTGCATGCTGGTTCCTGACATCACAAGACAAGAGGAGCCCAGATGCTGAGCCGCTGTGTCAGCTGTACATGTGTGATCAGAAGGCTCTAAGACTGGCTCAGTTCACAATGAGACATCGTTTCTGTGTGTTGGTGACTTGTTACAGACACAGTCTTTTCCTTGATGGTTCAGAGTGTTCAAACATTTGGTATCAGCCCCAAGGATGAACAGAGTTCTATCCCCAGGACCCACATGGTAGGAGAGAACCAACTCGTACAAGTTGTCCTTTGACCCTAACATGCGTGCACACCCACATGTACATACACAGTAAATAAAGAAGTGAACCCAATTAATTTTTGGAAGTCTTTAACTTGTAAATCACTTGTGCTCTTCTGACAGCTGTGCCAAACACAAGGACTACCCCTTCAACGCAGAAGTCTGAAGCTGCGGCGGTCGGATCCCTGCACTTCCTCAAGTGACATATACCTGTTCTTTCTGCCTCATCTGTCCTTGCAAGTGTCCTGTGTCCCTCTGCACTGGGTGGCACCTTGCAGACCAGACGGTGAGAGTTTGTTAGTTTGACGTAGAATCTGGAGGGCAGTTCCAGTAGCTGAGGTGTTTCTTCCAGCCTTTCTTGGTCTTTCTTCTTACCCACCTGGAGGACTTTAACACGAGTACCCTTTCCAACCAAAGAGAAGCAAGATTTATAGCCCAAGTCGTGCCACTAACACATTTGAGTGCTTAGAACTGTAATCCTTTGGGTCAGACTTCTCCTTGCCTCAAATAAAAACTGCTTTTGTGAATTTGGTGGTGGTCTGTTTTGCTCTTGTTCTGTGAAACAGTAGACCCCTTCTGCCCCACACCCAGCCTGCCCTCCCTGAGTGCCAAGCACAGACCAGTGCTATGAATAAACTGAGGACCCCACCCTAGCATTTCACCACATAGTGTTAGGGTGGTCAGGAGCATCACATTTCCAGCTTAAATGGAGGGTGTCTGGGCCTTGTGTCTAGAGACTGAGCAGTCGTGGTTGTGGTATATCCAAGAATTTTAAGGGTCTACACCTGTTCTGGCTGATTGTCACTGTGGCCAGGACTTTTTGCTAGGGCACAAAACAACCTGGATGTTATATTTTATGTGTGTGGTCCTCCCTGTGAAGACCTGGGTCAAAAGGCAGCAGTACCTGAGGGCAATAGGCTTTTGTGAAGCCCATCATCTATAGGGAAGAAAGGCATAAAAAGCCGACATCACCTGGATATGGTGAACACTCTGAGGTTACAGAAGTAGATTTGGGGACCTGATGCACTTGCTGGTCTCTTTCCTAATCCAAGGTTCAAATGACAGAAGGATGCCCAGTGTGACCTGAGGCTTCAGAAAGCCAGTAGCTCTGTCCCTCGCTTAGTTTGTTGTTTACAGGTGCATCTGATCATGGCTGATGATTGCTTTACATGTTACCGATACATGCCAGTCCTGAAGGGAGTTGGGTGGCAGCAGTTGCGAGGCCTCTTCTGAGGAGGAATAAGGTTTTGAACCTCAGCAACTGGGGCTAAGAGTGCCACCTGCACAGGCTACTGGGTGGCCCTTGGTCTGAGATCTGCTTCTAGCATCCCAGTAGTCCAGTTCCTCTTGCATGTCCACTTCTTTAACTGCAGGTGGGTTCTTTTATCCAGTTAGTAGGTGGCTAATACTGCTCTTTAGGTAGTTGACCAGAAGACACTGGAAAACTTGGGGGCAATCACTAGGAAGAGAGCTTTCACCTTAACACAAAACATAAGCCTGTCGGTAAATGAAAGAGGAGATGAACTCCCGGTGTATTTCAAACCCTAAGAAGAGCTTGTTTGCTTGTGCCAGCCCATAGTCCTCAAGGCCAAGGATTCTCTACCTATATTCTTTGAACTAAATCCACTTGTTCTGACTGGCAAATTATTTAATCTATCAGCCTTTGTCTTCTCAGTCTATAAAATGCTTGCCTTAGGGTGACCAAGGATTAAATGACGTCACAGATATTAAACTTCTAAAACATTATGCACACAGCTGTTCAAACATGGCAGCCAGGCCAGGGAATGGCTCAGCAGGTAAAGCTGCCAAACTTGACAGCCTGAGCTTGGTTCCTGGAACATATATGGTGGGAGGGAAGAACTGATTCCTGCGAGTTGTCCTTGACTTCCACATGCATACCATGGTGTCTGTGTGTGTGTGTGTGTGTGCACACGTGAAAAAATTATAACCAAACATGACAGAAGCAAACCCACATTCCCTTCATAGCTCACAAATAGTATCCAGGGGTACAGCTGTGCTCAGGGAAGAGCTCTTTCCCTGGTAGAAACAACACCAGATCTGTGGTCTGGGCAGTGCCAGAACTCACACACAGAAAGGGGCAGCTCTTGACGATCTTTATTTCATTTTTATTTTATTTTATTTTTTTAAGATTTATTTTATTTATTTTATGTGTATGAGTACACTGTAGCTGTACAGATGGCCGTGAGCCATCATGTGTGTGGCTGCTCTACGGCCCCGCTCGCTCCGGCGTAATTCACTGTTAGCTGTCCTGAGACACACCAGAAGAGGGTGTCCAATCTCATTACGGGTGGTTGCTGGGATCTGAACTCAGGACCTCCGGAAGAGCAGTCAGTGCTCTTACCACTGAGCCATCTCGCCAGCCTGACGATCTTTATTTCCATCTCTAGGATTTTATTTAATGGCACAAAGAGTATATGCTAAAGAAAATGCTGCCTGGGATGTTTTTTATAAGGATGGTTTCCTGGATGAAGTTTATAGGGATCAGTCATTATTATCATTATTATCTCTTACCTCCTAAGCCCAGGCGTAGGAGGTAAGAGATAATAGCACTGTGGAGAACATCTTATCTGATGTTTTTCCACACCAGCATTTTCAGTTTTAGTTTGGGCAGCAGACTTTATTCTGAAAAGAAATTCTGCCTGGAGCTTCGATATATAAACTGCAGATAAAGGTTCAAGTGAGGGAGGAATGTGGATATGGAGCCAGGAGCGTCCTTTCCCCAAACCTACCCAGGAGGGACCTGTAACACAGTTTCAACGCCCCCTTTTGTTGTTTCTAACAAACAGATAAACTTTCATTTCACAGAGCTGCTGGTATTTGGAATTCGGGGTGGATCTAGATCCGAGTCTCTCATTGGTCGAGAATGTCTGAGGATATGATTGTGAGATTCTTAGCTGGGGTCTACTTTCAAGGTGGTGTGTTCAGCCAGTCATGTTGATGCTGGGTGCAGACAGAGGTGCTCACTTGCGCACTGCGTGTACTGTTTTAGTTAGGATTTTTACTGTTGTGAACAGACACCCATGACCAAAGCAACTCTTTTAAGGACAACATTTAATTGGGGCTGGCGAGGTTCAGTCTAGTGTTGCCAAGGTGAGAGCATGGCTGTGATTAGGCAGATGTGGCACAGGAGGAGCTGAGAGTTCTTTATCTTCGTCTGGAGGTCACTGGAAGAAGACTAGCTTCCAGTCAGCTAGGATGAGGGTATTAAAATCCATGCCCAAAGTGACATACCTATTCCAAGAAAGACTTACCTAAGGCAACAAGGCCACACTTCCTAATAGTGCCACTCCCTGGGCCAAGCATGTACAAACCATCATGTGTACCTTTTTCAAAAGCTACTGGAGTGTCCATACATGATGGCTGACTCTCCCTGAATAAATGACCTCAGCATAACATGGAAGCCACAGTGTCCACCCTTCATGATCGCATCCAGAGGGTATACAGCACCATTTCCATAGTGCTTTACAGGCCAGCCAGCCTGGTGTATTGGTGCAACTTAAGGCTACTGAAACTTACAACCTGAGGACTGCATATTGCTTAGAGGACTCTCAGAAGCATTGATACATATGTGCAATCTTTAAAGAATGTATGTTCAGATTAGGACCAACTGAAACCAAACAACATCCCCAAGGATCAGAGGGTGACTTGACTTACCAAAGCTTACTAGCTGTTCAGTGTAAATGGGCCCAGAATCTGGGCCTCTGGATTTTTGTCTACTGTATTACATTGTAATATTACGATATTAGATTGAAATAAAAATCACAGAGGCTGGAGAGATGGGTTGGCTGTTAAAGGCATGTACTGCTCTCCCAGAGGACCTTGGTTCAATTTCCAGCACCCATGTCAGGTGGCTCACAAGTCTGTAACTCCAGCTTCAGGGGATCTGATGTTTCTGGCTTCCACCGGCATCTGTTCTCATGTGCACATGCCCCCAGAGACACATAATTGAAAGTGATAAAAATAAAATTATAGCTGGGCGGTGGTGGCGCACGCCTTTAATCCCAGCACTTGGGAGGCAGAGGCAGGCGGATTTCTGAGTTCGAGGCCAGCCTGGTCTACAGAGTGAGTTCCAGGACAGTCAGGACTACACAGAGAAACCCTGTCTCGAAAAAAAAACAAAAATAAAATAAAATAAAATAAAATTATAGTGGATTACACGTATAAACATTTCACCAAGTAATGGAAGCTGACATCTACAGTGTCGGGTCGGGTCATGATGATACAAGCTTAATCGGATGCAGAGGCCATGGAGGGATGCTGCTTACTGGCTTGCTCCTTATGGCTTACGCAGCCTGCCTTCTTACAGAATCCACCTCCCACAATGGGCTGGGCCCTTCTCCGTCAACCACATGTTAAGAAAATGCTCTACAGTCCTACCTAGAGCCTGATCTTATGGAGGCAGTTTCTCAATTGAGGGTCCTTCCTCTGATGGCTCTAGCCAGTGTCAAATTAATATAAAACTAGCCAGTACACTCAGTCTATTCTTCCCCCAAACAAAAACCCTAACTGTAATTAAACATAACAAAACAGACATAACTAGCAGGCCACTCAGAATAACACCACCCTTAAGAATTCCCCTATGCTCTGATCTGCACGTACTATAGTTGATGTTTGAATTGGCCAGTCCTATATACCCACACCAATTCCTTTGTTCCCCAAGATCCATCCCCTATTTAAGCCCCTAACTCCTGGGCCTCGTGGTCAACACCTCTGTCTCCTTCGTGGGACATGTGTTGGCCCGGAGCTCTGAATTAAAGTGCCTCATGTGTTTGCAGCAAGATGGTCTCTCGTGTTTCCTTGGGTGCATGTTTTCCCGGGACTTGAGCGGGAGTCTCCCTACGGGGGTCTTTCATACCCTCTAAAACACATGACCAGTATCAGAGTCATCAAGATAAGGAAGAACTGAGAGCATACTAAGGAGACACTGAGGGACTATACATGAGGTCCTTGGATAGGAAATGAGCATTAGCAAGCTAAGCTGGCGTAGACCTCAACTAACGAATTTATCGACATTGTCTCACCCGCTAGACCAAGTCAATTGTTAATAACTGGAAAGTAGGTGTGATCTGGCAACTGGCTGTACTGTCTTCACAAAATTTCTATAAGTTCTAAAATAAAGCACTTCATAAGAGAAAAGTTCGCCAACACTTAGAAAGTAGTCATTGTGAGCAAAAGATCTTAATTACTCACCTGTTCGAAGGTAGCCACGTACATTCCTTACATTAATCAGATAAAATTATTCTCGGGTTGTAGAACTGAGTGACATCTTTACTAACCATATTCTTCTTGGAGAGCTCATTTCTAAGTATAAATAAGATGTTTATGAAAATCAGCAATATGCTAGGCCAAAATGCCTTGACAAATTGCCAAAAATCGATTTCACTTTCATATTCTCTGGCCACTGTTAAACAAAACCATAAAGTTGTAACAAAATTATCCAGAGACTATCCCCTCCCACCCTAAAGGCTTTCGGAAGATTTGAAACAGATAAACAATCAAGTCAAAAATTAAAGAAAGTTGACAATAACTACCTGCAATGGTGTCTGCTCATTACTTATGAGTTTGCCAGATGTTAGTATGCACTAAACCCTCTAACAGTGATAGAAAGTTTTTACCCCATTTGCAGATAAAACTTCTGGGGCCAATACACCACCAGCAGCCAACGTTATAGAGCTGGAAATGGTAGGGCTGAGCTTTCCAGATAATCTTCCTGCTCCGGAGCTTAGTCTAACTCCTCAGATGGTCAGCTAACACAAAGAAGAAAACATACAGAAATATAAAGACATTAGCTGTCAGACTTTGCTGTGCAGACCATATGTAGGGAAACTCATAATCTCATATCCATGAGTGAAGTTGAATGGTTGCTTTAAAATCTTCCCGTAATTGAATATCTGGGCTAAGGACAAGCAGCTCAGTGGAACAGTTCTTGCCTAGCATGTGCAAGGCGCTGGGCTTAATCCCCAGCATTCCTCAAAATTTCATCATCAATGGATTTATATAAGTATGTAACATTTCAGGTTTAGACAATGACAATCTAATGCAAATTCTTTCAGAAAACAGTGTCATACCTTTGTTTCTGTTATAAAATGTTCTAACGAAAAAGAACTTGGAAAAGAAAAGGAGTGTTTGCAATTTCAGGTTACAGTCCATCACTGTATCATTGTGGGGAAGTCAAGACAAAAACTTCAAACAGCTAGTCATATCATAACAGTAATCAAACAGACAAAACATGAATGCATGCATGCCTGCTTGCTGCTAGCTCTGTCTCTCTGCTATTATACATGTCAGGAGCCACTGTCTAGGGAATGGTGCTGCCCACAGTGGGATGGGTCTTAAACCACGACCATTTAACATTTAAGGCAACCCCACACTGCCATGCCGACGGGGCAACCTTATCCAGACAATTTCTTAGTTAAGACTGTAGATGATTCTAGATTGTATCAAGTTGACAATTAGAAACTAACCATTGCAAGTTTTCAAACTCTGAGTAGAACAGCTCAAGAAAGGGAGTGGGGGGAATCACAGACTAATCTCACCAAAGACAAACATCCTGAATAAACTATAGTTAACAATACTGAATAATGTATAAAGTGACCAATGTGATTTTTATCTTGGGGTTCTGTTGTTGGTTTATTGCTGCAAAGTAATGCAATTCTCCAGATGAACAAATTGTGTGTGTGTGTGTGTGTGTGTGTGTGTGTGTGTAGAAAGATATAAGATAAAATTCAAATGACTTTATGATAAAAATCTTTTGGTAAACAAGGAACGGGAGAACATGTCTTTAGTGTGGTAAAGAGCATCTATGTCGTTATCAACATCAGCCTACCCTAGCATAGCCTCAAGCTGTGCAAACCGTAGCCATGTGCTTCCTTGTGAGTGAATCTAAATATTATATACTGGAAAACGTAGACAGTAAAGTTCCATTTATACAAAGGTTGTAAATAGGCAAACTGAATAACGTATTTTGAAACTATGATAGGCCATAAAACTATACAGAGCAAGGGGACAATTTTGTTAACACCTGTGCTCAGTCTTGTTATGAGGAAGTTATGTGTGAGCCTTTGAGGTACTACTGATTTCTTAACATGGGTTCTGAGAACGTGTATGTTCATTTTCAGTCTTCATTATTTTACTTTATTCTGTTGTGTATGTGATGTAAGTAAGCATTCGTGTGGTATGTGTGTGTGTTGCTCACTTGTGTGTGGAGACGGGAGTTGACATTTGGTGTTTGCCTTGGATACTCTCTACATTATTTTTTGAGACAGGGAACCTGGGAACCTGGAGTTCATTGATTCAGCTAGATGGCCAAGCAGAAGTTCCAAGACCTGGCTGTCTTCAGCTACACCTTTGCTCCCAGCAATGGGTTACACAGAGGCACTGCTGGGTCTTGCTTTTTACATGGCTTCTAGGGATCTCTAGCGAAACAAGCACTTTCCCTAATGAGGCATTTCTCCAGTTGCTTATTTTCAAAATGATATACAGAGAATCTAGATACTATTGTGTGTGTATGTGCATATGTGTATGTGCTAGAATAAATTCCGAGGGACAACCAAGAGCAATAGCAATAGCCTGTATTGGTTTAATATACGGACTCTCTGGGCTCCCCCAACCAACAATTTTCAGAGGGAGATTTCCTAAGCTGGCACAGGGATTTTGTTAGTCTGTGGGTCTTGAGGGTCGCACCCTACATGACATAACTCCATTTAAACTGTCTGTCTGTCTGTCTGTCTGTCTATCTATCTATGAATCGATCTATCTAATATACATTAAACTAACTTTATAAAACATCCCTTCCTTTCCAAACTTCTCTCATGCTATTTATCCCTCCTACCTCCTCTCTGACTATGTTACCCTCCCTTCCCCGTTCTCAGTTACAGTCTTCCCCTCATTTCTTCCACCCCCACCCCTTCTTGGCACCTACTATCCGACTATCCCTTTCTCTAGAACTCACCCCCCCCACACACACACCTACTATCCCTTTCTACTTTTCTGTCTGCTGCAATTATTTCAAGCTGTATGTCCAAATACAAAGATCTGGAGCTATGAATCAAATAAGAGAGCGTGTGGCGTTTCTTTCTAAGCCTAGGTTACCTTACTCAGTATAGTCTACTCTGGTTCCATCCATGTACCTGCAAATATCATGGTTTCATTTTTCTTTACAACCACATAGAGTTTCATTGTATGTATGTATGTATGTATGTATGTATGTATGTATGTATGCATTTCATTGTCTATTCACTATGGTCTACTGAATGACACCCAGGTTGGTTCCATTTCCCAGCCCAGTGTACAGAGCAGCAATGGACATGGCTGAGCAAGTAAGTATCTCTGTAGTAGGATAACCAATCCTTTGGTTATATGTCAAGGAGTGGTATAGCCACAGCATTTAGTAGGCCTCCTTTACCTTTTTAAGAATTCTCCGAACTGATTTTTAGAGAACAGTGTTCCTCACCTGTGGGCCGCAACCCCTTTGAATGACCCTTTCACAGGGTTTGCGTAAGACCCTCAGAAAACACAGGTGTTTACACTGTGGTTCATAACAGTAGGGACAGTAGTTACGAGGTAGCAACAAAAATAATTTTATGGTTAGGGTTCTGCACCACCCGAGCAGCTGTATCAAAGGGTCATAGCATTTGGAAGGTTGAGAACTGCTGTCATCCGGGCTGCACCCGGGTATAGTCCAACCAACAGTGAATGAGGGTCTCTCTCTCCTGACTTCCTTACCAGCATGTTAGTCGTCTTCTTGATCTTAGCCATTCTGACTGGGCAAAATATAGACAGGAAAGATGAGATCGCAAAGCATTTTTTAAATTTGCATATTTTCTAACTGCTAAGGATGTTGAACACTCTCAATGATATTTCTTGGTTATTTTTATTTCTTCTTTTGAGAATCCTATATTCAGACCCATAGCTCATTTTTAATAATAAAAATTAACTGTTTCTACATCTCGTTTGTCCTTACACCAATCTACTGGGATTTATGGATCCCGTGAACTGAGATCAGGGAAAACTCAGTAAGATGCCGAAGATCTTACAGCTTGTCAGCCATGCCCCCTTCTAATTCTGTGGCCTCTCCCCTGAATTTCTTACTCTATTCCTGCTTTCTTAACTCTTGACACAGAAACGCTTAAGTGGCCGGTGGCCTATGACTAAGCAAAAGGAAGAAAGCAATTATCTTCTTAAACTGATTTTCTGTGTGGTTCTTGACTTGCTGAGTCAAGAGTGGGAAGCAAAATTTTCCATCAGGCGGAAGTCATTTCAGTGGTATGAGGATGTGAGAGAGGCGGTCAGAGATGAAGCAGCGGATTTTGAACTATCAGGGCTACAATCTTGCAGGTAGCTGAAACTCGGGGAAGAAAAGGCCAACCTTGGGGGCTTTGCCCGGAGTCAGATAAGTTCTGATGAATTTGGAGTCCAAGTCAAAAGGGATCAAAGAATGAAACCTGCACAGTTTCCCACGAGAGAGGCACAGGGACCAAGAGAGTTCTGCACAGTGGCCTGAGGCCTGTGCACAGGGTGATGTGAGAAGTGTGGTAGGTATGTGTACAGCGCAGAGGGTGGCTACAAGCTCATTTCCTGTGTAGTCTACACATGGACCTGCAGCAGGGCCTTACTGGCCTGGACCTGAGAATCCAAGAAAAGAGGTGGCTTCCCTCCCAGTTAGCATGGCTCAGCAGAATTGCATTGGGTCATTGGTCTTTGCAAACATTCTCACCAGTCTGAGGCTCTGTAGAGGAGAGGTTCAATGACTGACTTACGCCAAGGGCAACCAGCTGGGCTGAGTGGTTACTTAACTGAGAGTTTAGCCTATGGGCTTGAGTCCAGCATTCGTGTGTGTGTGTGTGTGTGTGTGTGTGTGTGTGTGTGTGTGTGTGTG
>JADRCC010232180.1:0-11937 GCA_019843855.1 Hylomyscus alleni
TAGCTCCTCTTCTTCCTCCTTCTTTTCTTTGGTTTGATTTGGCCTCCCTACCCCTACCTTCTCAAGATCGATGTTCAGAATGTAGGCCCTGTACAGTTTTTCTCTATTGTGTGTTACAATCAGTCATAAGTTCTGAGTGTCAAGAGAGAGGAACTTGAGATGGCTAGTGTTTATTTTAGAATTGAATGAACAAATACTGTTGCCAAAACATTTTTTGTTGAATGTAATGGTAATTTGTAGGCTTAGACTTTTCAAAACCTGATTTAATAAGGGTTCTCAAACACTTCAACCCCACTGCTAGCCCACCATCTAAAGGTAGGGGAGAGAAGACGGTAAATAGGATAAGGGGATGCGGCCCTCTTTAAAAGTAGCTCTGTGTGGTGACTCCAACTTCGGTTACAGGATAGCTGCAGTCCAGTTCAGTAGGGTCAGGATAACAAATACAAATTAGCAGTGGCAACAAGATCCAGCAGAAACCACCAGCCCTCTGCCCAATCAGCAGGAGCCAGCGGCAGCAACCAGGAACAGCCAGAATGCCAGGAGTTCTCAGCGAAGTGAAGATTGGTAAAGATGCAAGACCAACAAAGAGTTTCACAGCTAGCTATGCAAGTGCCCCATCACTGCTCATTCAGATCTCTCTCCAAACATCACACGTCCTCCCAAAGGTGTTGCTTCAGCAAAACACTAGACGAGTCTGCAACACATGACACAATCAGAAATTTCCACTGCATACCCCCCTTTCTGTTTAAAAATTGTCTTTTTTCCTAACATTAACAATCTACAAACAATAAAAATAATTATAAGAACCATAAAACTAGAACTTTACATCATATTTCAAATAAACAGCCTATGTGCAATATAGTTTAACCAAACAACCTTAAATTTCTATTAGTAAATAAAAACGAAACTTTAAATTTCTATCAATATATAATAATTTTTTAAAAAACTTAAATTTACATCAATATACAATAAAAACAAAACAACCTTAACTTTCTATCAATATACAATAATTTAAACCTTACACCCTAAATGATAACAGCCATAACACATCAAATGATCAAAACTATTCATCCCAACTTAAGGGATCAGGATGATGATGGCAGTATTCTTGTAAATGCTTCAAGCTGAATTAGGGCAAAGAATTCCTGTTTGAAGTCCAAAGGGAAAAAATGTTTAATTCAAAAAAACTATCTATAGATAAGCCCAGAAAGATAAATATGTATTCACTTTTATGTTGATATTGGCCATAAATAAGTGATAGCCAAGCCACAATTTATTGACTCCGAGTGTAGAAATGGAGTAAAGTACTAGGGAAGTCACATGGATCTCCCTAGGAGAAAACAGAATAGATTTTATGGGTGGTCTTGGTGGCAGAGAGCAGGGAAGGGAGCAACAAAATAAGGTGATCAGGTAGGGAGAGGTGTGGGGCAGTGGACCATGAGAGGAATCCTGGTAAGATTGAGTTAGGACTTGAAGCCCTAGAGACCCAGAAGGGATGGTAGGAACTTTGCCTGCTCCTGACTCTAGGCCCTGGTCACGACCACAGCCTGCCATAGAGAGAATTGTGGCCATCGGTCACATAGGGGCATCACCCACGAGCCCCTCCTAATGTAGATGAGGCATCTCAGGCCAAACCAATAGGAAGCACCTGCCGTCAGACCCAACCTACGCCAAAACTGTACGGAAGATCCTATCCAGAAGGAGTAAGTGTGTATGAGAATTTGTCTGTTACACAAGAACTGTAACACTGCCTAGGACGAGAACACTCTCCTGAAATTTTTGCCACCAGAAGCTCCCCCTGCACTCTGTTTACTAACTACTGCCTCAGCTCTTCTCAGCGCTTCTTAGCTCTTCTCAACTCAGCTCAGCAGACAGTTTCCTCTCAGGGCAACAGCAGCTACCAGGGCAGCAGCACCAGCATGGTGGTGGCAGGAGCACTTCCCCTCCCTGCTCCTGCCCTTTCCTGTTTGCTTGAACCCTCCTGCGTGCCTGGGCCAGAGGTCTCCACTGATGATGGAGGGAAGATATTGTTGAGAGAGGAAATGCAGGGTGAGACAGTTGGAAGAGAGGAGCATTTGAAAGATGGTATGGAAAACTAGTGTAGTAAAAACTTCTTAAAATATATGATGACTCTAATGACGTCTAAAAATAGGGAAGACTGAGTCCCAACTGGCCATATCTTGATTCCAAATGAGGCTTCCAGTAACAGGACTGGGATGGAGTCAATTGATTTGTTGGTCAAAGGAGTCCCACGGAGATTCTCAAACAATCCAGGCTGTTGACAAGGTTGCTCTCTGAAAACTGACAGCTGGGCCCATCACTGAAGACAACACCTGTACAACTCATGGAGAAGATGAATTGTTGTCTACATGAGGCCTTCACTCCCTACATCCTAGTATCTTTGGTGAGGGAAGGCTATCAAAAGAGAAATGTAAACACCAACCTAACTGTAAAACCTCTGCCCTACAATCCGTCCTGCCTACAACATATGCTAGAACAATTAGTGGCACAGAACTTGTAGGACTAGTCAACCAATGTCTGATTTGATTTAAGACCCATTCCATGAGAAGAAACCCATACCCAACCCTGCCTGGTTGAACAAGAAAAAGACACTAGATAGCCTAGAGACCTTGTTCTAAAAAATAAAATATATCAATAAAATAGTGATATTCTGCTATATTCATACATCAGTGCATCATTCAGTCATCATCAAAGAGGCATCCTCCTGAAATAGAACAGATTCCTCAATGCAGAGACTCACAGGCAGACATTCAGAGAGCACATTGCTCTAAGTGGAATGCCTCCATCAAATTTTTCCCCTCAGAGTTCAAAGAAGCCTGTGCAAGAGGAGGAAGAAAGAGTGTAAGGGGTCAGAAGGGATGGAGAACACCAAGAGAACAAAGCTCTCTAAATCAACTGAGCAAAGATCGTATGAACTCGCAGAGAATGAAGCAGCAAGTGCAGGGCCTTTATGGGTCTGCACTAGATATTATAACTTTCCGCTCAAAATTTATTTATTTAACTGTTAATTGATTCTCTGTGAATTCCACATCATGTACCCCAATCCCACTCACCTTCCCATCCCTTTGTATACACTCTCTGACCTTGCAACATCACCCTCAAAATAAAAGCAAACAAAAATAAAACAAAACAAAGCATCTTTTTGTGGAAGCTGTAGTGTTACAGCATGTCATACAATATTACCCAGTTGTCCACTCATCTTTACTTTCAAATGTCCATTGTAAGGAGTCATTAGGCTGGTCGGAGGCCTCTGGCTTCTGCTACATTATTATACTGGATCCTCCCTGAGACTCTTCTTGGATATCCTGTTGCTGCCCTGGGTCATGGAGATCCTGCAGCTTTGGATCTGCAGGATCTCCATGTTCTCCAGCAGTTCATCGATGAGATAGATGTTGGAATGGACCAACTCAAAGCCCTGGATCTCAGACTGGCTACTAGCTGAGTCAGTTAACCCACCAGCTCTCCTACATCCACGTCACCAGGATGAGCTCTCCAGCACTGCCCTGGTTAGCTCATCCAATACTGCAGATAGCAAGGGGCAGGACTAACTCTCCCTCTGCCATGCCCTAAGGACTGACTCTCACCCATGCCTTTGCCACCAGGGCCAGATCTACTGTGGTACCTAGGAGAGACATGGGTCCTACTCTCCTGAGTGCTGCAGCAGGCAAGGGGCAAGAACAGTTTTCCTGCTCTCATGACTCCAGGGTCAACTCTTCCAGAACTGTGGGGTGGGGTGGGCATCTCTCCTTCACCCACTCCACTGCATGGCAGATGAGTGACAGGGACAGCTCTCCAACCCTCATGCCCTCAGGGCTGCCTCATCAGAGCCCCCGACTACCAGGGTCAGCTCTACTGTGCTACTCGGTCAAGATTCAGGGCCCACTCTCTCGAGTGCAGCAGCCAATGAGGGCTAGGGACATCAGTTCAGAATTATTATGACACTCTTGAGTGTGTGAACAAGTAGGTCTCTGATTCTTGTGCAAGCAACCGCACAAGACTCTGCCTTCTGTTGGGTTGCCTGGTCCAGCCTTGACTTGGTGGTTTTTTGTTTTATCTTATATTTTATTTTGTCATGTATGGTTGTTATCTCTTAGAATCCTGTTCTTTTTGTAAGGGTCCAAAAATTGCTGAAGGACGGCCCCAGATCCAGATAGTATGCAAAAACATAGACTGTTTCTTCTGCAAAAAATATCCAACATGCAGGGGTCAACTATTCTCCAAAATTGTGACTTCAGACGAAGCCCTGCATGCCTTCGCATAGGGAGCCAGGGAAACTCTCTAGAAGGATTAGGTAATCTAAAATTACATTGGTAGGTGCTAGGGAGTCATAGGTGGCCAGTAGTCTGCATTCCTATGTCATGAGTATTCAACCATGTGATGAAATAGGACTACCCAGCACAGATGGCTCATTCTGAGACATATTTCCCCATTTTTATGGCTATCCCAGGCTGTTCTTTGGGAGGGGGCTTTATGATTTTGTTCTGGATTTTACAATCTGTTCCTGGAGCTGGTGCCTTGTGACCTTTTTTTCTTTAATTAAATCAGGCCTGTTCCTTAAATGGAGACAAATGGAGTCATTTGTGTTATCCTTTCATTGCCCGCCCCTGTACTGGCTGGTTTTGTGTGTCAACTTAAGACAGGCTGGAGTTGTCACATAGAAGGGAGCTTCAGTTGGGGAAGTGCCTCCATGAGATCCAGCTGTGGGACATTTTCTCAATTAGTGATCAAGGGGGTAGGGCCCCTTCTGGGTGGTGCCATCCCTGGGCTGGAAGTCTTGGATTCTATAAGAGAGCAGGCTGAGAAAGCCAGGGGAAGCAAGCCAGCAAGGAACATCTCTCATGGCCTCTTCGTCATGACCTCTCCTGCTTCCTGACCTGCTTGAGTTCCAGTCCTGACTTCCTCTGGTGATCAACAGCAATGTGGAAGTAAGCTGAATAAATCCTTTCCTCCCCAACTTACTTCTTGGTCATGATGTTTTGTGCAGGAATAGAAACTCTGACTAATATACCCCCTGAGAAAGACCCATCTCAAATCCTTGAGATATCTCCAGGGGCTGATATTGCCGCTTAAGAATCATCAACTGGACCATAGAGAATTTGACTAGAGCATTGACCACACAAGGTTCACAAGTGAGAAAAATTAGCAAGAGCAGAAGTTTCCATCTTAGCATAGTCAGCCAGGGACCAGGAAAATAATGATTCATAGCAGTTTTGATTCTGTTGCCTGAATTTATCCCTTTCTTCTAGTCACTGGAAGACCATGGCCAGACTGTTTCTGATAATACCTCAGTTGGTGTAGAAATAGAATTGCTCTCCTAGGGCTTGACAGGAGAGTAAGTCTAATCTTGTTCCAGGAAGAGTAAGTCTAATCCCCTTCTATTTCGTGATACTACTTCAGCTCATGAGTCTAGCAATTATTCTAAGTGGATAGACTTTTCTAACTGACCAAAGTCTGAGTCTATAAGATTATTTAGGACTTGAAGAGTCTAATCTGCTTGACAAGGGCCACAGTAACAGTACCAATTCCTGCAGCTATGCCAGAACCTACAAGCATCATAAGTAGGATTGCTGAGGCCCCAAAATCTCATTTTCCCTATGCTGGTCCAGAGCTGTCTCCATATAGGTATTGAAGGGGAAATAATAGACTTGATGGAACAGGATAACAGAACACATAAGCTAGAATTTCAAAGTATCTGGATGGATGCAAGGAGTTAAGCCTGAGGTTCATGCAAACCAAGTTCCATTAGTGGCACAAGGTAGGAGTTGCTAGCTTCTATGGTAAGGATGTGATTGCAAAGATGCTTAAGGTGAGGGGAGCTATTTAGTCTTTCCCCTTTTCCTATTACATGTTTCCTATTACAGTCCCTTTCTGGTTACTGCTTGAAAGGCAAGGACTGGAGTATTTCCCCAGGAACACCTTGGCAGGCTTTCTAGGGGTGTCAATGAATTTTATGTGGTAGCCCAACCAGTATAGTATAGGGCCCTGAGGTTCAAACAGAGACAATAATCTTCTCTAATGAGGTTAGTGGTGGAGTTAATAAAATTGAAGGTGAAGTTAAGTAGTTTAAATAGGACAGTTGTGTCAAAGGCCCTAGAGAGGAGTGTAATGACAGGGGCAGAACTAGGTTTATAATGGAAGAGGGATCTGGAACTGAGACTGATGTTGTAGTTTTTAAGACAGGTATTGGCATTACCAGGGCTGCAGGTTCCCTGGCTACAGGAAGGGGTCCAGGCTGGACTATTTGATTTTGAATCTGAAAGAGGAGTCCCCTATTCTGTCCATGATATACCATTAAGCCCCAAACCTTTCCAACCTCCCATCTTCTGTTCTTTTCCCCTTTCTCTGTAACTGAATCAGAGAATAGGGTTTCTTCCCCATGTTGAGCTCACCAATCCCACAGGTGTCAGGCCTATTGTCCTGCCTATCTGGGATAAGATCCCGATTATTGTGCACCCATGGGGAATTGGTCTTACAGCCCCATTTTTTGCAAAAGAAGTTCTCAGTACTACCACAAGTCCCATAGCCATTTGTCCCTGGGCACACATAGAGTTGGATGTTTGCAGGTTGCTGTTTTGGGCAATGCTTCTGACAAGTTGGCCTAGAACTTTATAGTTCTTGATATGAGGAACAGGTTTTACCTCTTCCTGGATCCTTCCATATGAATCTGACCAGGGCACAAAGGTCTAGGGAAAAAAAAACGGAAAAGGTGGTATTCACCAGACCAGTCAATGTCAAAGTCTGTACCTCTCTCCTTAAATCTCATGAGGTTCTTTCAGGGCCTTGAAGTATCCATTTGGTGGTAAGAGCATCGTGGTGATTTGTGTCCACTGAAGTCTGATTTCTAAGCGAACCAAGTATCAGGAACAGGTAGATGGAACCCTTTGGAGACCTATGAAGCCCCAACATCATCCAGGGTACAGCAAGATGTGCATGAGGCAAGAGTTTTTCAGATCCTTAGCTTGAGTGGATCTCATGGGAGGATGACAGCTCACTACAGTCCAGCATTGGCCTCAGACATACAGTCGTCTAGAAGCCATTCTCTGCAATGTTTCAATTGCTGAGTTATCCCTCAGTTAGCAGGCTTGATGTGGAAGTGGTGTATCCAAGTCCCACATCATCACTTTTATGGCTATGGTGTTGTCAGGATTACCATGTGTGAGTCCTTCCAGTGAGGCTCAAGAGTCATTGGATTAAGATGTGGTTATGCCTCCTAATCCATACCTCATCACCTGGTTCAAAGCAATGGGGATTAAGAAGGAGTACAGACTCAGATTTGGTGGTTGGGCACATTTGCTTTTGTATCCTGTTGATGAGCCTGTACAGCCTCCAGGAACTTCTGGTGGTCATATTCTGCAAGAATTTCAGACTGGAGGGTAAGAAGTAGGGTAGGAGTTCTCCTATAGTCAAACCCAAAATATAAGGGTATGTTCCTGTCTTATATAAGGCGTAGGGGAGGAGGGCTACCTAGTCATTGCCAGTTTCTGGAATTAATTTGGTTAAGGTCTCCTTTAGGGTCCAATTTATTCTTTCTACTGTCCTGAACTCTGGGGATGAGAAGCATGATGTAGTTTTCAATCTGTCCCCAATAACTTAACAAATGACTGTGTTACCTGAGAGATGAAGGTCGGCCCATTGTCAGCTCCTAGCAGTGAGAGCAGTCCATACCTCGGGATGATGCTCTTGAGCAGCTTCTTGGCTCCTATGGTAGCAGTCTCTCTTTTAGTACAATGGTTGGGGAAGCTCTGGTGGGACCAAAGCTATCATGGCTTTGACTGTGACATCTCTTTTGTAGCCTCATCGGCTATCCTGTTTCCTCTTTTCCTCTCATCTACATCCGTCAGATGTCCTGGGCAGTGAAAGATGCAGTCATAGTGCTTCTAATAGGGCCAGAATCTGTCCTTTTTTTTTTTTTGATAGTCATTCCCTCTTCCATGAGCAGCTCCCTTTCTTTATATATGAGTCCATGAACATGATCTATAGCAAAGGCATATTGGCTGTCTGTACAGTTAGCAATTTTGCCCTTTGCCACTTTTACGGCTTGAGTCAAGGAAATTCAGCTTTTTAAGCCAAAGTTCCAGGAGGTAGGGCTGAAGCCCACAGTAAATATAGGGTTAAGAGCCACCACACCACTGCACCCACATACCTGGTTCCACCTTGCATGAAGTTGCTTCTATCTGTGAAATTCAGCAGTCACGCAGAACATCCAGGTCTAGGTTCAGGAGCAGAGTAGTCAGGTTTAAGGTGGAGATGGGGTAGTATTTAATGTGTGATGGGTTCAGGAGCAGGGACTGAAAGTGCACCACCCAGGCATTAGATATTCAGAGATTTAGGGGGGACTGAGTTCTCCCTCAGTGACATGAGGGATGGTCATAATAAGCTCTTGTTCCATGGTGATTTTATCTACTCCCTTGACCAGCAAAGCAGCAGCTGCCACAATACTTAGGCAAGCTGGCTACCCTTGTGTGACAGGGTCCAATTTTTTAGATAGGCCACTGGTCTTTTCTAGTAGCTGCTTGTAGCACCTTGGCAAGTCCTCTAGTCTGCCTATCCTCAGGAGCCTCCCTGTTATTAATGACTTTTTTGGCTATAGTCAGGAGCTTAGTCATACACTTACCTTCAAATCCTTCCAGTCACTGGAGTTTTCAGCAGATGTCTGGCACTGCCTGGTTGATGAGTGCCAGGTTCAGAGAAAATTGATTTTCCCTTGCCTCTGTGACCAGAGGTGTATAGGTATGGTAGACTTCCAGCAATCTCTCAAGAAATGCCCCTGGACTCTCCTCCTTGCCTTGTATGACTTATCTTGGACATATCTTAGACAAATTTATGAACCTTCTAACGGTCTCTTGGAGAACTCTCACAAGCATCTGGCAATAGATTTTTAGCCTCTCCTCATCCATAGGGTTGTTGGGATCACAATCAGGATGGACCAAGGGAACTGTCAAGTCAATGTCGGTTTGTACAGTGGTGGGCTGGCCACTTGCACCTAGATCCAGTTTCTGGGTTGCTGCTGTCATGTAGTGAAGAGCACCTGCAGGTGCTGTTGGCAATCATCCCAAGTAGGCTTATAAGTAACCATTACAGAGTCTAATATGTCTATGAGGGCAGAGGGTTTCTCTGAAAACTTGGGATTCTGTATCTCTCTGCTGTATAGATCACTAATGGAAAAGGGAATGTGTGTCCTGTACTGTCTGCCCTACCCTTGTGGGGCCAGTCACCCGCAAAGGCAGTGCAATTGTGGTGGAATCTGCCTGCTCTGCTCTTGTGTGAAGAGGGTTATCCGTGTTCCCTCCCACTTCCCCAGGCCTGAATCAGCATATGCCATTTGTGAGGGCCTCTGGCTAGTTGCTGAGCCTTGTAGTTTCTTCAGGATTAAACTCCAGCTGCTGTTTATGTGTAGTATCTCCCTGCCAAGAGGACTGGATTACAGCTGCTGACTCGTTATGTGGTGTTTGCTATGGGACTTAACTGACAAAAAAGATAGGGCTCACTCCTGAACAACTATTTCTAAACGGATTCACTTCCTCCATGCACTAATGACTTTTCTTTTCCACTGCCTCTGGTGGGTGGTGGGCTAGAGAAGATGTTGAACCCTTATTAAAGTATATTGGAAAAAATTATGCCTACAATGGTGTTCTATCATAACATCAGCAGAAATGTAACTAATATTCCATGCAAGACCTGGCTTGACTGTGAAATACATCTGGGTTGAGCCACTCCAAAAGACACTCATCCAATCTACCATATTCCCTAGACTCTTACCATGCCCTGCCTATGAGAACTCCTACCAGAAGCTTCAAGTTTTCTGAAGACCATTTGAGGATTTGGGGCAAGGGGATGAGTAATCAACCAAGAGAGTGAATTTGACATTGTTGCTTCTTTTCTTAGATAGGATACTACAGAAAAAGTTGATACCTTTTCACTTCTAAGTGTCTTCATCAATGCTGACTGAATACTACACCAAGGTTTTCTTTCCACTAGTCCTCTCAAAGAGGAGGTAACATTCTAAGGACCATAGACATCGTTTCCCAAGAGACACACCGTAGCAGTTCATAGAAGATTGCCATTTTTCACCACAGACAAAATACCATATGTCTGCAATTTGTACAACAGACAGCAGGGTAGACGAGGCATAATGGGAAGACCTCTTCATTCTCACATAGCTCGTTGAATGTTCAGTTTCTCCCAGAATCTGTAAATGGTAACTGTTTCAACATCTGGGTGCTCTTACAGCAGAACAGAGAACCTCTGAGACAATTCCAGGACAGATGCTCCCATAATCTTATAACTAAGTGGATGCCAGATTCTCACAAGTACTCTTTCAGGGAGCTAGATTATGCCTCAGGAAGTCAAAATGAGGACACTAAAGAAGGGAAAGCCGCAGAGGCTCTGATAATCTAAAATTATCTATGACAGAGTATTCATGTGTGAAATGAGCAGTAAGTATTCTGCTAAAATTCCTTAACAAATCCCTTGTTTCATGTTAGAACTAAGTTGGAGAGTTGAGGCTTCCCTGGTCTTTCTCATTTACAAGACATGAATTGTGGCAATTTTACCTCTTTAGAACAGCCAGTTGATAGAAGTAGATACTGTTAGCAGCTTAAAAGTTATTTCTTTGCAAGATTAGTTAGGGTCTTGGCTTGTCCATGATCAAATTTGGATTAAAATGTCCTGCATGCTAAGCATATGGTGGCATCAGTCTTTTGAAAATTGCTTCATCTGTTCTATATATGGACCCAAAAGGGCATACTTTATGAATTTCTCAATCTTCATGTATCTTTCCTTTCATGTTTCTGAAAAAAAATAAAGCTTGGTATGATGAATAAAATATAAGGCTGACTCAGGGAGCCAGGGAGAAAAATGTAAGTAGAACACTTAGCCCTTGATGGAGTTACCACTGTAGACTTGCTTTTCCTCCAATAAGAGTGCAGTCCATTCTAGATTCTGGGATACATTGAATTGCTTGGAGGCAGACATTAAGTGATTAATATCTTACTGTAACACTAAATTATAGAACCAAGAGCTAGTTCTAGATTTTGTTCCCTGAGAACATGCCCTGTGGTTGTCTGATTGGATTTTTTTTTTTCAGGAATGGAAGAAGGTCTTAGGCTCAAATCAGAACCTTTTGAATATACTCAGTTATACTCTATGTGGTATGAAATGATCTCAGGGTCCTACATTTTGAGATTCTTTTTTTTCCAACTGAATTATCACTAAATACTCATTGATTCTGCATATCCTGAGGCTGAGAAGAGAAAATTTCAATACAGTGATTTCATTTTGAAAATAAACCAAAGTTTTCAACACAAACATGTCTGCGCATACATGTGCACTCTCACGCACCACCACAACACTTCTTAATTATTCCATAATTCTTTTCTAGTAATCAAAACTTACTTTTATACTCCTTTTTCCCCCTATTTTGACCATTATTATTTTTTCTAAGTGATTTCTTTGGCTTATTAAAATGTTCTGACATTAGAAGGAAAAATGTATAGCTCTCCTTAGAAAATTAAGTCTTCCCACTTCCCATTCTGATAAACAAGGCTTATACATATATTCTAAATTTTAAAATTCATTTACCTCCTGCCCACTGAGTCCACTGGGGCATAGCCAGCATCCCTAAGTGTCTTTTCCCTGGACCTCCACTGTCTGGGACCTTTCCATCCCCTTTCATCAGACTTGCAGATAAGAAACCACAAAGATAAGGGGTTTTTCCCTGCACTCATTCCCCCTGCCTTCTGAGTCTTCTAGGGCACACTCAGCTTCCATGGGATGCCTGCCTTCCTCTCAGACCTCTATTACCCAGGAAATCTCTGCCCACCTACATCAGACCTGCTGATCAGGAACCATAAGAACTTGCTTAACCAGAACCATACAGGGGTACACCCAACTGCAGGGAAACTTTTACCACCCCCC
>JADRCC010232185.1:0-10291 GCA_019843855.1 Hylomyscus alleni
GAAGACCAAAATGTGGACATTTCATTCCTTCTTAAAAGGGGGAACAAAATACCCATGGAAGAAGTTTCAGAGACTAATTATGGAACAGAGACTGAAGGACAATTCAGCCTGATATAGCTGTCTCCTGAGAGGCTCTGATAGTACCTGACTAATGTAGAAATAGAGGCTCACAGCCATCCATTGAACTGAGTACAGGGTCTCCAATGAAGAGAAAGGGTCCAAGGAGCTGAAGGGTTTGCAGCCCCTTAGGACAAACAACAATATGAACTAACTAATACCCTCAGAGTTCCCAGGGACTCAACCACCAACCAAGGACTATACATGATGGGACTGATTGCTCTGGCAGCATGTGTTTAGTAGAGGATTGCAAAGTGGATCATCAATGGGAGGAGAGGCCCTTGGCCCTGTGAAGGTTCTGTGCCCCAGTGTAGGGGAATGCCAGGGGCAATAAATGGGAGAAGGTAGGGTGGTGAGCAGGGGGAGGGGGGAGGCAACAACTGTTTGTTCTTGTTGTTTTTTGTTGTTTTGGGTTTTTTTTTTGGAGGAAAAACTAGGAAAGGAGAAATCATATGACATGTAAATAAAGAAAATATCTAATAAAAAAATCCTGAGCCTGTTATCAAACTGCAAGTTTTGATCACAATCTTCAAGTGTTCCTTGCAACACCAGAGCACAACCATAATTTTGGAAAGCAAAATGCAACCTCCTACAAACAACCCAGGCTCTCCAAAAACACCAAGTGAGTCACCCCCATGCTACAAAGTTTGTCTGCCCATTTCTGCACACAGACACAAGACAGTGCGGCTCCAAAGCCTCACCAGAAAAGGCACTGCCCTGAATCCTAATCTGGCTTCTAGGATAAGGATTACATAAAAATTACCCAATTTAGGCATATTTCCTTGGGTTGGCTCATGCCACGTTTTGTTGTCTGAATTATTCCAACCCCGAGTTACCAGTTTTAAGCCACCTTTTGTTACCAATGTTATAAATTTTTAATCATACCCAATAATTTATAAGCCAATTATTTATGACCAAGACATTCAGAACATATTTATACTTTTAAATCCAGTCAGAAACAAAAAGGAAGGGGCTACATATTTATTTATTTAAACTAGACAATATTATTAATTTTTCTAGCTGTAATTTCAAGAAAGGAACACCTTGTCACCTGCTGATCCCAATAATCACAGTCAAGAGGTTTTTGTAGGAAAAACAGCCATAGTAGGCAAAATGTTGCTGGCCTCTTTAAGAGTGGCTTTACTGATAATCAGCTCCTAGCAGGGTTTCTCCAGCTCTGCTAGACTCCTAAAGACAGGTGCAGGGCTCCAAAGGCCAATTGAGAGTACTTTTTTTATTTCTTTTTCTTTTTTCTTTTTTTCTTTTCCTTTTTGAAATGAGGTAAAACTAAAGCAAAGGGTGAACAACCAGCAGAAAAAGTTTTAACTGTTTTTTCTTTTGAACATGAAATACAGAACAACATTCAAGCAATGAGACAAAATGAAAACACAGACATAACATAGAACAGTCAGTTTTGCCAGACATGGACAGATTGGCACACCAAGGACAGACAACAGACAGAGAGGAAAGAGAATTGGATGTCCCAAAGGGACCCAGATACCCTACCTAAAGGACTCAGAGCCAAGCATTCCTCCAGTAGGAGCCAGAGACAGGCAGGACATCTCCTGACCTCCTTCTGTCCCTAGGAGAGCTCTGAAACAGCTTATATTCATTTTCCTTTTCTTTCCCCAAAGCAACTCCAGATAGTAGAAGAGGACAGCTTTACTCAAACCCATGATCTTTCATGTCTAGGGTGCAAACTGTCTCTAGTCAGGGTCCAAAGATTAAAAGCATCTATGAGAATTATCTTTGCTTTTCTAGATTTTAGCATAACTCTAAACATATACACAAGACATATTTTACCATTGCCTTTTCCTCCTACAAGGTTTATTCACTGCTGGCCCAAATCTTCTTTTTCTTTACTTTTTGTGCACTTCCAATTCCCATGGTGTCCTTCACTGTACGCTGCTTACTGGAGCCCCACACCAAGGCACCATCTGACCAATCCCCGCTCAGTCAACAGGTTCTCCAGCACAGGAGTGAGGATTAAAAAGAAAAAAAGAAAATTAGACAACATTGTAGCATGACCCCAGCCAGTTCTGAAACTGAGGCAGGTTTAATTTTTTCAATCTGCTTTTATACCATTTTAATTACATGCAAGTATTAAGGGGATAATAAAATGAGGAACAGGCAAGGCAATATGCAAAGTCCCATGACTATTCCAGTGACAGTTGTTTCCAAGGGCTTGTCAGAGTGACCAAAAGATCTGAGCCCACTTTCTTGTCCAAGCTCAAATTCCCATTGATTCTTGCCTGAAGTCTGCTTCTTTTGTTCTGCTCTAAGATTAAGATTCCTGCCTGAGCTTACTTCCTTGTTATGCCCTAATATCAGATTCCTGCCAAGCAGCCCCCCAAAGGCTCTCCACACTAGGAGGAGGTTCTTATTCCACACTGGTTCCACACTAGGTGAAGCATCAGCTAGTAATCCTCAAATTCCAATCCCACAGTGACATACTTCCTCCAGCAAGGCCACACATATTCTAAGAAGGGCACACCTCTAATAGTGTTACTGCCTGTGGGCCAAGCATTCAAATGCATGAGTCTATAGGAACCAAACCTATTGAAACCACAACAGATGCCTTTAATGTTCTGGAAAACAAGGAACATGAAAAAGGTAAAGTGCTACACATTGTTTCATATTATTTCACATAATTTAGGATGATTTCCCCAATTTCTTTCTTGGTCAGTTTATCATTTGTGTAAAGGAAGGCTACTGATTTGAGTTAATTTAATATCCAGCAACTTTGTTAAACTTGTTTATCAACTGTAGAAGTTCTCTGGTAGAATTTTTTGGGTTGCTTAAGTAACTATCATATCATCTGCAAATAGTGATACCTTGACTTCTCCTTTGCCAATTTGTATCCCCTTGATCACTTTTTGTTGTCTTATTGCTCAAACTAGAACTTTTAAGTACTATATTGAATAGATATGGGAAGAGTGGGCATCCAGAAACTGATAACAACATAGATGATCCTCAACTGAGAATGAATAAAGAAAATGTGGTACATATAAATAATGGAATACTATTCAGCTACTTAAAACAACACAAGTTTTGCAGACAAAAAGATGAAACTCTAGAAAATCATCTTGAGTGATAACACAGAGCTAGAAAGACACATATGGTATCTACTCACTCATAGGTTGACATTAGCTATGAAGTGCAGGATAACCACGCTATAAAACACAAACCCAACAAAACTGGAAAATAAGGGAGTTCCAAGCAAGGATGCATGAATTTCATTCAGAAAGGGAAACTCAGTAGTCATTGGAGGTAGATGAGGAGAGGGAACTGTGTAGGAAAGGAGCTAAGGGGAATGGAGATGTCAACCAGTTGTGGCAAGAGGGGAACTGAGAGAAATCTGGGGCAGGGGGGAGAATCTCTAATGACTAACCAAAGACCTAGGATAGGACAGAAATTGGGGCATGTATGGAGGTGACTCTAGCTTAGTTTCCTATTAGAGGGGGATATAGAGGCTAAAATGACCACCTCTTATAGCCAGGCAGGACTTCCAGAGGACAGAGCAGGTCATCAGTCCATTCCCACAACCATCAACCCCTAATTTGTCTTGCCTACAAAATGAGAAGGAATAAAGGTATAGCAGAGACTGAGGGAATAGTCAAAGAACAACTGCCCCAACTTGAGACATCCCATGTGAGAAAACCAACAACTGACACTATTAATGATAGCTTGCAGACAGGAACCTCGTATGCCTATTTCCTTAGAGACTTCATCTAGCAGTGGATGGAGGCAAATGCATCCCACAACCAAACATAATCGAAAACCCAGGGAGTCTTGTGGAAGAGTTGGAGATAGTAGTGAGCAAATTGGAGGGGTCTTACTCTGACCTGACATCACAAGACACCACAAGAAAACCTACAGAGTCAACTAATCTGGGACCCTAGGGCTCATAGAGCCTGCATCAGGAACAAGGGAGTATGCAGAAACTGGACTTAGAATCCCTACACATTTGTAGCCAATGTGTAGTTTGGCAATCATGTGGTTCCCATAACAAGTGGAATGGGGGCTGTCTCTCTCTCTCTGTGTTCTCTACCATTAAATCCCCTTCTCCCCTACTTGGGCTGCCTGGTTGGTACTCATTAGGAGAGGATGTGCTTAGACCTGTAGAAACTAGATGCCCCAGGGTGGGGTGGTACCCAAGAAAGGTTCTTGTTCTCTGAGGATTGAAGAGATATGTAAGGGTGAGACTGAGAAGAGAGGAGGGAGGAGGCTGTAATTGAGATCTAAAGTTGATAAAAATATATAAAAGACAAAAAGAAATTTCCATTAAAATAATCTGATGATTTTTTTATATGTATATCTGATGATTAATGATGCTTATCATCTGAGGCTATAAGCCTGAAGAAATCTAATATCAAATGGAACATATAGAGGTAATGGGGGGATAAAAGAAGAGAGCATGGGGAGAAATGGTTGAAATGTGGAGGCACTAGGGACATTTCAGAAACCTAATGCAGTGGAAAGTTTCAGGAACCTATGAGGGTGATCCTAGAGAGGACGCCTAATAATGGAGAATATAAAGTCTGAACTGACATCTTTTGGAGTCAGGTAAGACTTTCAGTGGTATGAGTGGTTACATTTATTTTAGTTGTTGGCCAATGGGTAAGATGGAGATCCCAAAATAGCTCAGGATGATGCTAGGGTAAAATGTCATTCTCTGAAAATTGAATGCCAGACCCCATTATGGAGGGCAACATTCACTCAGCTCATTGAACATAGAGGGTCAAGCTAATGACTGCATGGAGCCTTCACCTCTACATTGTAGTCCCTTTGGTGCTGGAAGGTACTCTGCAGGCTTCAGAAGTAGAAATACGGGAACCAACCCAGCCATAAAACCCCCAATATACAATCAGTCCAACCTGCAAGATATGGGGTAATGGTGACACAGAACTTGTGGACATATGTGATCAATGTCTGGTTTGTCTACAGGCCCATTTCATGATAGGAAGTCCTTGCGCTAGTGGATGGGCAAGAACTTGAGACTAGATAGCACAGATACCTAGAATTGATAACTTGTCCAGTCATCATCAGAGAGACTTCATCAAACAACACATGGGAGAGGATACCGAGACCATCATGTGGAGAGAGTCTAAATTAGAGATATCCATCTGGATCATCCCCTTGGAGACTGGAGATCCCTGTAAGAGAGGGGAAGAAAAGATTGTACAACTCAAAGGGGATGTAAGACACCAGGCAAACATGACCCACTGAATCAACTAGGCAAGACACAGAGAAGCTCATAGTGATTGAGGTAGCAAGCTTGGGGACTGCAAGGGTCTGCATCAGGTCATCTGTTTTGGCTGTAAGCATGGTGTCTTGTGGGACTCCTAAGTGTGGGAGCAGGTCTATCTCTGACCTTTTTGTCTGCTCTTGAGATTCTTTTCCTTCTATTAGGTGGCCTTGTCCAGCCTCAGTCTGAGGTGCTTTTGCCTCATGTTATTGTATTTGTTTTATTTGTATTTGTTTTATGTTATTGTATTTGTCATATTTGATTGCTTGCTCTTAGATACCAGTTCTTATCTGAAGGGAAGCATAAAGGCAGTGGATCTGGGGAAAATGGGAGGTGACGGGGAGAACCTGGAGCAGTAGAGAGATGGGAACCAGGTCAAGATGTATTGTATAAGAAAGAATCTATTTTAAATAAAAAATAGAAATATATAACATGAATAGTAATTTAAACAGAATCTGAAAAAAAAGCAAATATCATCTTACTAGCCATAGAAAAAAATCTCAAAATTATGGTCTCATTATAAAGATACATTAAAAATTACATTAGACAGGCAACAGTATGTACCACTATATTTGTTCTTTAAGCCTGTCATAGAACTATTTTAATGCTTTTTAAATCCATTTATCTTCTGTAGGGTTTTTGACTTAATTTTCTTTTTCCAAGGCTAAAGATAACTAACTTCATATTTGTATCATATTAAAGTGAATACATAAATTTGCCTATCAAAGCCTAAATTCTGCATCATGACTTAATCTTCTTTGTTTTATATTTGCTCAATTAACAAAAAGTAAACTAATATTTCAATAGTATCTATATTTCCCTAATTTCATTTTATAATAAAATAATTAAAATATTACATTATGAAATGGTTACTAAATAAGTTCAGATATTATTTCTAAGATTATTCTCATTGAGTGTGGAAGTGTTTTCCTAAGTGTTACATTTAGTTTTTTTCTATTAACTTACTAAAGAATATTCATGCTATTATTTTTCTTACATCTACATATTAAATTAGTTGCAAGATCAATTGCAACTATTAAAACCCAGTTTGTGGGTTGAGAGATGGTGATCCTATGAGTATCAGAGTGGGAGATGGTCACCTCCTGTACTTTGTAAGCATTCTTTTTGTGCTTTGATTTTTTTAATGTAACTAAGTTTTTCTTCCTAATATTATTGAAGTAAAATGCATAAGACAGAAATTTTATATTGGTTTGATACTGATTTTGTTCTAAAATTAAATACAGAACATAGTGTAAATTTCTTTTGAAAATGTTAATTTTTCAATCTTTAAAAGTTTACTAACCAAGATTCATATACCACTTTTCTCATATTAAGATATGAATTTTAATACTAGATCTATCATTATTCAAATATAAACATATATTATAGCAGTATTTATATATTCAACAAATCAGTCCTAATTATTTTCTTTTAAAATTGATTTTTAAATAGGTTATTTTACTTATTTACATTCCAATCATTACCCACATTAGGCTCCCTGACTCACAGTTCCTTATCTCATCCATTTTGCAAGACATTTTTCCAAATATTTATATATGCAAATGCCTGCATGCACGTATGCAAGTGTCTTGGGACTTCGAGTCAGAAGAGTGTATGCTTCTGGATTAAAACTATAGAGAGTCAAGTTCTCACATGTGTGTGCTTGTAAATGAACTCAAATCATCTGCAAGTTCCAGAGTTGTTCCTCAGCAGTGAGCTCTCTCTGTTCTTACCAGTGAGCAATTATTTAAATCATGTGTGGGAATTATTATCCCAGCACATAATTCAGAGTCCATTGGTAGAAAAATGATCCTTTGTTTAGTATATATTTGAGGTGACTCTGGATTCAAGCAACAGAGGGACTCACTATGAGCTCTAACTCCAGATCTAGGAGTTCCTATACATTTTTTTTCTCTTTTGGTGGTTATTATTACATGTGATGAACAAGATGGCTGTACAATCATGTGATCAAGAGCTAAGCCAAAGTCAGAAGGCAGAGATCATATTTTCAAATTTAGAATACTATTATTTAAGAAGTAAAAAGATTATAATTTGCCAATTTCTAAGTGAGACCCAGAAGAACGAAAATTAATTCTTACATTTAAATTTGATGGAAAGAACAGAGATGAGGAATGGGAATTTACAGTGCATATAAGTTTTACTTAGATAAGAATTATTTCTTATGGAAGCCATGCAGTTTTAAAGATGGAACACATTAGAATAAATTAAACCAAAATTTGACCATTCCAAAACAAAAAAGCAAGAGCCAAACCTTTGTACATGTAAATGAGATATTTTTAAATGTATTTCTTAATCCTACTTTTTTTTTTCCAGAATACTTTTTGCATATCAAACTAGCTAATTCGAATCTCAGGGAGGCTTAGTAAAGGAAATAGAAAGTTAAAGGAGGTTTAGTCAAAGTAGATAATATATGATTAGAAAGTTGGAATAACAAGTTAGGAAATCAACCTCAGCTCTGGGTCAAGGTCCTGGTGTCTGTGATTGATGACAGAGCATGAAGAGAGGAGAGTGTAAACAACCATTTCTGCCATCCCATGTTTTTATTGATGATAATACCAAAACTACTCAGAAAATATACATTGATTCAAATTAACAGCTGTAGTGTTTAATTAATCTTTCTTAAGTTTTTCATATCATCTTAAAGATCGGCTTTCTTCTATTCCTTCCCTGTAGTTAGAATGCAAGAGGTTTTATTTCTCTCAGAAAATTAAATGTATGATGAATTGTAAAACTTCTCTGTGCATCAAACCAAGAACTTCTACTACATCTAGAAGAAGATACCCCAGAACAACTATTTTCTATTTAGATCTCATCTTTCAACACATGGTAATGGGGGCCAGGATCCCATAATAATGGCTTTAGATAATTTTTGTCTTTAAAAGTCAGGTCTTAGATATAGTCTTCTATTTTCTTCATGTTCTCTGATAAATGAATTAAAAAATTTTATAACATTTTTAGTATATTTCCTAGCTGCCCATGTTTCTGAAAACTCAGGTCATCGTTATGATCCATGTAAAAGATGTTTCCTGTGTCCTGCAGCACATCAAAGACAAAGACAGGAGCGGAAGTCTGCAAGTCAAATGCAGAGGCCAGATATCTTCCTAATAATATTTCCTCAAGTGACTTCTCTGTCTTTTGCTCCCTGTGGCCTTTGGTTTCTCTTTCTAGGGGGATTTTCTGTTCTGTTTTCCTTCCTGTTTGTACCTCAGAATGAGCAGTGATGAAAATGTACCCTTTTGGTCATGTAGTTTTTTGTATCCAACTCTCATACATTACATTCTGACCACAGCTTCCCTGCCCTCCACTCTACCCCCCAACCCCGTACACATCTCTTTTCTTGCTGCTCCACTGCTCCACTGTTTCTGTTCAGAAAAATGTAGGAATTTCAAAGGAACGTGGCAGAACCAGATGCAATACGACTAGACACAAACCTTCATAGCAAGACTACATTAGGCAACCCAGGAGGAGGAAATGGGTCCCAAGAGTAGGTAAAAGAGTTAGAGACACCTTCATTCCCATTGTTAGGATTCCCACAAAATCCTCAAGCTAAACAACCACACCATGCATGGAGAGAACCCACGAAGGCTTCACGCCTGCCATGAAGCTTTTTAAAATTGTTGCTGCTCTTACTTTAGGAACTGATGTATGCTTTCAAATGTTTCCTTTTAGTTTTGAGATTATAATATAATAATCTTCCTTCCCTCTTTCTTATTTTCAATACCCCCACCTTCTTGCTCTCTTTCAATTACTATTTTACATTATGTGTTGTTACAAACACACACACACACACAAACACACATACTCCATATATAAACACATATTTCACATATACATATTCCATATACATTCAAAATATCCCATGCACATACTCCTGTATATTCCAAATATACATATTCCATGTATATTCAATATATATTACATACTATATATATATGTATGTGTGTGTGTGTGTGTGTGTGTGTGTATGTGTATTCAATTTTGTTTTAAAAATCTTGAAAAGTATAGTTTTATTCAGCCATTTATGTGTGTTTTCCTGGAGTTTGATTTATTTGTGTTCTGAATTAAATTCACTCCCTGATGAATTCATGGCCCATTTAAGTTATTTGGATTTTATTATTTATTTATTTATTTATTTATAGATTTAAAATCTTTTAGATTCTGTGTCCTAAGGTTAGTCTATGTAGAAAGTCTTCAGGGAGGCACATACTATTTTGGACTTCTAAGTTGTTTGTGTTTTGGTGAGGAGACTTAGGCATATAGATTTATTTTACTGATTCAGTGACAGCTAGGAACTGATTCCTGCCTATGTTGATGCCTATGCTTATTTTTCTTTTGCCAAAATATGCAAAATCATATCATTTCATTTTTTCATATCATTTTTTAATTTTTTAAAAAGATTTTATTTATTTTATGAGTATACTATAGCTATACAGATGGCCATGAGCTATCATGTGTGTGGCTGCTGGGAATTGAACTCAGGACCTCTGCTGGCCCCACTCACTCCCATATAACTCACTATAGCTGTCTTCAGATGCACCAGAAGAGAGCATCAGATCTCATTACAGGTGGTTGTAAGCTACCATGTAGTTTGCTGGGATTTGAACTCAGCACCTTCGGAAGAGCAGTCGGTGCTCTTACCTGCTGAGCCATCTCACCAGCCCTGATTTCATATCATGTAACAGAAATGAACAAGGTAGACCTTCTGGTGCTCAGTGCTGATTATTAGAGAGACAGAAGTTATACTTCAGTGGTAACTGGTTGTTGTGGATGTATTAGGGGTGCCATAAATTGCTTGGTGGAGGTTTAAGAAAGCTCACTTGTCTAGACTTCCTTGGGTGCTTTGACATGGAAAGATATCAGTATATGAGACTTGGCAGACTCACACATAATGAAAAAAAAAAAAAA
>JADRCC010232197.1:0-11270 GCA_019843855.1 Hylomyscus alleni
AGAGAGAGAGAGAGAGAGAGAGAGAGAGAGAGAGAGAGAGACAGAGAGACACAGAGAGAGAGACAGAGAGAGAGAGACAGAGAGAGAGAGACAGAGAGGGTCCTTTTGGGCAGAGATATCATGTGGACAAGATGTAGCTATGAGTATCTTCCAATTTCAATGGCAGATCCATCAGGATTTGCCACTGAAGGATTTAGATTTAATAAGGCTTACAAGATTAGGATTTTAGTTGCTATGCCCAGTGATTGAGTTACTGTTGTTTCTGAACTAAGTTTGTGTTCGGTTCAAAAGAGAAAGGTACAGCAGCAAAGCATGGAATTGCCTGAGGTGCACCACAAAGACTGTAGGGGATTTGAAGCATGGGGTTGGCTGGTGTGCTAATGACCCACCAGTGGGAACTTAGCAAACTGGGTGAAATCATTTCGGGAGCTCTGGGCCAGAGACTCTCCATGAGATAAGAACAGGTTGGCCATTGCCTGCCAGTGCATGGTTGGCCAGGTTGCTGGGGCAGAGACATACACTTTAGTCATGAAAACATAATCACAATGAAGACAATGAACATGTTCATTATCTTAAAAAGGTTAGATATTTACCTCCCCTTCCTGCTGTCCATCCCCCAACCTCCCAATTCCTAGTCAATTCTGTTCTGTCATCGAAGGTTTCTAAAAATTTACTAATGTAGATTTGGTATATATTTGGTAGATTTCCTAGTGTAGACACCTTTGCTTTTCTTTCAGGATAGCCATTTTTAAAATCACCCAGAGCTCAGGTTTCCATTTCTAACACCAGGAATCATGACTCCTTGTAGAAATGGATTTAAGGACTAGGTAGGGAGTATAAAAATGAGCCTAGAGTATTGTGTAATCCCAGAAAGCATGTGAAAAAGTAGACATAAAAGAAAGGGGGAAAACAGAAAGAATAAAAGAAAAGAAATAGGAGCAGTAGGAATAGTTAACAAAATAAAATGCTACCATGAGAAGGGTGAATTCAGCCACTGTGGCCAAGCCTGAAACTATTTGAGCAACAAACTAAAAAAGGTAAGACTGGATTATAACAAATAAAGCACAATAGGACTGGTCAGAACAAAAGCATCAACAATCCAAACAAACAAAAATCAAATCCCTCCCCAAATCTAAGAAATCTGTGAGTCCACAGTCATAAAATTATTTAATAAATGAATAAGGTACAGAGGTGTCTTCTGTGAAAAAGAATCATGATCTTACAAATTGTCAACTTCAAAGAGATGATGAAAATACTTCTACCCCTTAAGTATTTTCTGTGCACCATGACTTCCTTCCAAAGGGTACAACCTGGGAAATATGAAGAGGGTAGGTTTATACTGTAGAACCAGGACAACTTCTATCAAGTGATCAAAGTCACTGATAAATCATGCTGATAAGTCATAATATAATGGCACTTTACTCCTATGGTCTTACTTCCTCTGTGTTGTTCTATTTGTAATTATGAAAATAAGCCATAAATCCCAGTTTATGGACATTCCACAAGTTATCTGATTAGGACTCCTCAAAATTGTGACATCATCAAAACCAAAGGGAGCCTGGAGAGAAGACTTGGTGATTAAGTTACGACTTCTGCAGGGGACTAGCGTTTGGTTTCTAGCTCATAACCATCTGTAACTCCAGATCCAGGGGATGCAGCACCCTCTTCTGGTTTCTGAGGATACCTGTATGCATAAGTGCATACATATAAGCACACACACATGCACACATAGAATCAAAACTAAAATCTTTAAAACAAAAAGTTTGGGAAACTGTCATAGCTAACAGGAGCCTAAGGGGCCATGATAACTAAGTGTAATGTGGTATCCTAGAAGAAGTCTTGGAATAGAAAAGGGAAATTAGGGCATCTGAATAAAGGATGGACCTTGACTAACAACCACATATTCATACAAACTCATTGTAAAAATTCATTATATAATATGGGCTTGTCTATAAATCTGAAACTACTTAATTTATTTTATCAAAAAGAAAAGATTAACAGAAAATCAAGGGGCAATCTAAAGACTCTAAGAGTAATTAAATCAGACTGTTAGGATTTTCCTTTGGTTCATGATTCAAGCAAAATAATTTAAAATACACAAAGCTTCACAACACATGACTTTAAAAAAATGATACAAATCACCCTCACACTCTGGGCTCCATCTTTCAGCCCACAACTCTGCTTGCTTTTCTGGAGGCATACTATCACCAGGACTTCAGGTAAGATCCCACCCTATTCCCACTAAGCCCCTTTAAAACTGACCTCCTCCCTATTGCCTAGCCTCCATATCTTAGACCACATCTTTGTCAGAAGACCTCTGCTTTTCCAGAGCCCTTTCCTGGTTCTGGGAACCTCAAAGGTAATGTTGGCACCTAAAATCCCAGAGGTCACATGGGTCAAAACACCCCCTTCCCCATCCCTTACTGGACTTGGAGACTTGCTGATCACCAGAACACCAGAACACGAAGGCCAGAAGACAGAGAGGAAACAGAAACCAAGGGAAAAATCCATAAAACCCATAATCTAACAAAAATAAACTCAGAAACCTAAACCTATAATAACCCTAAACTCAGATGAATAGAGACCAACACAAGAAGACAATCAACAACAGCATGTACATGAATACACACACACACACACACACACACACACACACACACACACACTAAACCACCAACATCAAAATAACAGGAATTAATAATCATTGCTTGTTACTATCTCTCATCATTAACGGACTCAATTCCCCCATACAAAGACATAGGTTAACAGAATGAATGCAAAAAACAGGATCCATCATTCTGCTGCATACAAAAAAACCCATACTTCAACATCAAAGACAGGTATTACCTCTGAGTAAAGGGATAGGAAAAGATTTTCCAAGCAAATAGATCCAAGAAGCCAAGTTGGTGTAGCTATTCTAATATCTAACAAAATAGACTTTCAACCAAAATCAACAAAAAGAGAAGGAGAAGGATACTCCATACTTACTTATCAAATGAAAAATCCACCACAATGATGTCTCAATTCTGCATACATATTCCCCAAATGCAAGAGTGCACACATTTATAAAAGAACCATTACTAAAACTTAAGTTACACACTGAACCTCACACATTCATAGTGGGAGATTTCAACATCCTTCTCTCATCAATGGACAGAAACTAATCAGAGAATAATTGAAATAACAGACATTGTGACTCAAATGGACCTAACAGATATCTACAGAACATTTCATCTAAACACAAAAGAATATACCTTCTTCTCAGCAACTCACAGAATCTTCTCCAAAACTGATCATATACTCGATAACAAAGCAAGTCTCAACAGATACAAGAAAACTGAAATAAAACCCTCTGTATCTTATCAGACCACTATGGATTTAAGTTGGACTTCACCAACAACAGAAACAACAAAAAGCCTAAAAATTCATGGAAATTAAACAACTCTCTACTCAATGACAATTGGGTCAAGGAAGAAAGACAGACAGAAAGAAATTAAAAGCTTTCTAGATTTCAAAGAAAATAAGTGCACAACATACCCAAACTTATGGGGCACAATGAAAGCAGTGCTAAGAGGAATGTTCATAGCACTAAGTGCTTCATAATAAAATTAGTGAGATCTTAAACTAGTGACTCAACAACTTATTTGACTACTCTAGAACAAAAATAAGCAAACACACCTAAGAGAAATAGACAGTAGGAAATAACCAAACTCATGGCTGAAATCAATAAGATAGAAACAAAGAGAACAATACAAGAATTGATGAAATGAAGAGTTGGCTCTTTGAGAAAATCCACAAGACAAGCCATTATCCAACCAAACTAAAGGGCAGAGAGAGAATATCCAAATTAACAAAGTGAGAAATGGAAAGGGGACATAACAACAGACACGGAGGACATCCAAAGACTCATCAGGTAATACTTCAAAAATCTGTTCTCCACAAAATTGGAAAATCTAAAAGAAATGGAATTTTTTCTCCATAGGTTCCAATTACCAAAGATAAGTCAAGATCAGATAAGCAATTTAAGTAGTTCTGTGACCCTTAAGGAAACAGAAACAGTCATTAGTCTCCTAACTCCCCTTTTCCCAAGAAAAAGCCCAGGGCCAGATGGTTTTAGCACAGAATTCTACCAGACTTTCAAAGAAGAGGAAATACCAATAAATACTCCTCAATTATTTCACAAAATATTGCTAAATTCATTTTATGAGTCACAGTCACCCTGATACCTAAATCACACAAAGACTCAACGGTGACTGACTGCAGAGTTCCCCACATGATTCGGTTTGCTGCCTCAGTGTCACCTGTACCCTTTCAGCCGTAATCCCCCTGTGGTGAGTGGTCCCACCTTCCAGTAACCCAGTAAAACAAAACTCTTGAAGCTTATAATTAACCAGTCATATTTATGTATCACTAAATTCTCAATTCACAAGATGCCAATACAATAACTTCAGAGACAATTGATAATATACAAACTGCTCACCTAAATCAGATAAGTTATCCCAATTATTCTATCCCTATGTGATATTTATAACTACCTGTGGCTATTTAAAATCACACAAGATCAGGATCTTCTTTCTGTCCATCCCCCTCCATCTTGGCTTCTCTCTCTTCCATCCTCTCTGCCTCTCCAACTCCTAGTGCTGCCTTCCTTCTCCCTGTCCAATCACAGGCCTCCTGCTGCACTAATACTTAAATAGATTGGACAGGGAAAATCCTGCCACAGTAGAGACAGGTCAGCTATGATAGGTGCGAGAGAAGCCTACGGTGTACTAGGGAACATGTTGCTGAGTAGGGGTGACAGGGTAGTATGCAGCAGCCTAGAGCTAGCACTCTGACACAGCCCCCAAACACACTGCCCAGCTGCAGAATTGCCCTGGGTCTGAGCAACTACAGAATATCCAAGATGAAGAACAATTCATTTTTTTTTCTTGATTAGACTCCTCAAAAGACCACTATGGTCCCTGCTGCTCCTGGAGGCCACTTTGGTATCTGTGATCCTCTGTCCCAGGCTGTGTTGAAGCTAGATGTCTTCATGTGGATGTCTGTAGTTCTATAGTAGCAGGGAGCCTTGTTGATGTCCTTGGCCTGAGTTACCAATGAGACCATATGGATATCCTTGGTTAGGGCCACCACCTGAGGCCATCCTGATGTTCATAGCTCATGTTTCCATCTGGGGTCTTGTTGTTGTGACTGACTTGTGCAGCCACATTATGATATCCATGTCTGTGTTACCTCAGAGGCTCATGTTTAGGTCCTCAGGTTTCTACTATAGTCAGGGCTTGTGTTTATGTCCATGGCCCATGTTACCACCAATGGCCAAGTTGGAAAACTGTAGTCTGTGGTGGAGCCTGAAGCCATGTTGATGTCTGAGGGCCATGGCAGCCACTGGAGGCCTTATTGATGTGAGTGGCTTATGTAGCACCTGAGACTATGGTGATATCTGAGTCCATGTTGCCTCAGACGGTCTCTGTCAGGTCTATGTCTGGCTCTATGATCCTAATACAGATGGGGCCTCTGTTGATGTCTGTGGTCTGTGCAGATGCAGAGAACCACATTGATGTGAGTAGTCTGTAGTGCCACAGGAGACTATGCTAAGGACACTGGTACTGATGCTGGGGATCATGTGGATGTCCATGGTCCAAGCTGTCACCAGAAACCACATGGAAGTCCATGATCCATGCTTCTGCTGACTGTAAAGGTCAAGGAGGCTACTTCTGCCATTGTATTGCTGACTACATACTCACAGTTGAGAAAGAGGGTCTAGAAGGTTTCTGTGACAACTTCAACCTTCCATCCTCAAAAAGTAACGGCCTAGGCAGAAAGCCAGTGAATATGTATGTATACACACATATATGTATATATGCATAATTGCATTTTAAAATGCAATTTTCAATCATTCATTGCTTATAGGTAGACACAGAGTTGATATTTGTATATTACTTTTGCATCCTAATAAGCTCACTTATTAGGTTTAGTCACTTTTTGTAGATTCCTTGCAATTTTCAACATACAATCACATAATCTACAAATAAACAAAAATGTAAGCCAAAAATGGGGAAAATATTTATAAAACATCACTGCACAGCTCCATAGCAGTATTTTGGGGATGTGACATAGTGCAGAGCTTAGACATTGCTGCAGGGGGTGTTCAGGACTGGGACTATGGAAAATAGCTTGACAATGAATACGTATGCTTAATTTTTTTAAGGTATATGGAAATGCCTATTGACATATGTGTGTTTATGTTTGTGCATATATGTACAGTATGATCCAGCTATTCTATTAATAGCTATTTATTTATTCAAGAAGAGTTTATTCCATGCAAAAACACACATGAATGTTTGGAGTACTTTATTTGTAACAGCCATACACCAAATACAACCCATCACCTACAATTCACTGGATCATCTCTGGTTTATCCACATAACAGGAAACTTCCTGTGTGGTTAGTATATTCATTATCTTCATATTAGAATAAAGTTTAAGAAACTGTATACTTGTGCAACCATTATGTGTTAATGATAACACAACCCAGAATAAAGTTACATGGCCTCTAGGCCATGTGACTCTTCATTAAAAATACCCATTCCATAAGTCTTTATATCACTTTCTAGCACCTATTAATGTCTAGCACATTTTACAACTCTATTGACTTGCAATAAGTCATTTTGCTACCTAGTCTTCACTTTTTTTAACTGTCTCATCCACTACCATCCTCCTCTAGTTTATTGATCTAGATAGCAAAGCAGAGTTCAGCGAGGGATACTCAGTTTTCTAGAATGAATACAGAATATTGGCAGATGAGGATACACATCTTCTTTGATCTCAAGTCTAAAGCCTTTGTGTTGATTCCAAGAATAGTAACAACATGGTTGCCTACTATAAACTTTGTTTTCAAGATGCCCTCATAAAGACCTATTTTTGTCTTTATTATTATGCTTTCAAGATTTAGAGACATGTGAGTGAAGGAAATGTGTCTTACCAGTGCTGTGATAAAATCAGCACAGGAGGACACTTACTTTCTTGAGGCAGCTGCAGATGCTTCCCAAAGGGCAGAATGCCACGACAGGGCATTACTGGATAAGGAAGGAGTACTCACATGGGTGGGTTCCATGTGTTTGAAAAAGAAAGAACACTTGACCTGGAAAAACTAAAGAAAAAAATAAGATGGGCAGACACTATCATAACCATAAACGTTCCAGCCTGATTCATGTCTCAATAGCAAAGGTAGATGTGACAGGTGGTACATATAGCAAGATAGGATACATGACTACAGAAAACACTGGGAATAATTTATGGAGACTGTGGGCAGGGCAGGGGGACAAGCTAGATGTAGATGTAAGCCATGTTAAATGGTGAGCAAGCTATACACTTGTTCTAAATGATGATACTCCATATCAAGTTGTGTTTTAAAGAGAATGCACAGAAGACAATAGGTAGGATGGCTGTACTTCAGGGATGGTGGTAAGAAAGCTAGAATATTGGCTGAAAGTTTTTTTGTTTGTTTGCTTGCCTGCTTTTAAGCTGAGAGCTCAGCTCAAAGGGCAAAAAGATAGGAGCAAAGAAAGATGAAGGATGGGGACTCTAGGGAAGATTTTAGAGTTATAGAACCTGGTTGCAATATCTTTACACTCAGGCACTCGACCACATTCACAGATGTATAATGACATCCAATCTTCCTAAACCAGCAAAATGTTTAAATTCTCTGAGTTGCCTATGATTCACTTTTAAATATTTCAATATAGATGCTATGTAATATACAGAGAAATACATTGGTTATAATTGAAGTCCTAGGCCAGTTACTTATTATCTGAAGAAACCTAAGCAGAGTAAACACTGCGAGGGAGTTGGCATCTGAGATTATTTTAACTAGAGTCAACTCCACAAAGGATGTGACCGTGTACCTCTTCACTTTCCATGCAAACCCACACAGGAAAAAGTGGAGTTCAATATGCATGGAAAAATGGAATTAGAAATAAAATTTCCCATTATATATGCATGACTTCTATATCCACGTGTAGCTGACATAGTAGATAAGTAGAGTATGTGAAGAAGCACTGTAAGTCCACCTGTCTCTGACTATTGAAACTGCAGACTCCAAAGAAATGAGAATTTCTCCAAGAATCTCATGTTGGGAGAAGGAAAAGGCCCCAGCACTGGGGTAGTTAGGGGAGGATGGTGATTGGGGTTGGGGAGGGCTTGCCTTTGGGAAGAAGATTCCACACACTTCTAACCACTTGTCAGACCAGACAGTGATAGGTCTAATGGTGGGCGGGACCACACCTTGACTAAAACTGCTTGTCTGTGCGTATTCTTGGTCCTCTATTTAAACACTAATCTCAGTTCAGGATCCTGAAGATGGACTTAGGAGTTCACTGGATCTCTTTGTCTCTCTTCCCAGTAGCCACATTGAATTTTTAGCTGCTCAACTATTAATTGGCCTGCCTTAATTGGCTTCTTGAGACAGGAGGTTGAACTTGACTTCTTGGAGGTAATGTGATCCTGAGTTTGGTAACACATGGATTCAACCAACTCTAGAATAGAAGTGTTTTGGGGAGGAGTTTCATATGTACTGAACATATAGGGCTTTCACTTGTCACAATTTCTTAACTGGTTCAATATGACAATTATTTATATAGAATTCACATGGAATTGAAAATTATAAGCAATCCACAGATGGTTTATAGCACAAAGAAAGAAAAGGTATGTGTAGGTTTTATGTAAACAATACATCATTTTATATAAGGGAGCATATATGCATTTTGGTGTCTAAGAGGCTTCTAGACCCAGTCTCCTATGGTTACTTACTTATTCATGGTAATGTTTCTAAATTGAAGCAAATCTTTCACGTCAAAGGTTGGATATCTAGATGTGAGCTCAGCAGAACAGATGTAGATGTGCTTATTTTGCTTCTCTAAGTTAGGTTTGTCTTTGAAGTTCAATTCTCCATGCTTTGATTGCCACATATAATCTAGACCCAACAACCCATTAGCTGGCATCATCTTTCTTCTCAGAAACCTCCAGACTTCCCATACCATCTCCACTAAATTCTGTGGCAGTTGCCACAGCCTACCCTACAAGCTAGTCTTTCCTAGAAAATGCTTCGTAGTCTCCCAGTCTCCAGAGAATCCACCTACAGTGCATACCATCTCATCCTCTCTGGGCATCTGGATTGTAACAACTACTGATTCAGCTGCTTATCATTCTCAAGTTACTTCATCTGAGTTAACTTGACTTCTCCACTAGATGACAGATTCTACGATATTAAGAGTGTACTTTTCTTCTTCTGGGCCTCACTTACTCACTGGTCCAGCACTACCCTTGGTATGACACACCATACTGGTAAATCCATCCATTCATTCACTCGTTTGCTTATTCGACAAATGCACGCTTCATGTTTGTCCTCTTAATGACTGAGATGTGCCTGTTCACCATGGGCTCCTTCCTTGCTGGTTGCAGTCCAGGAAAGTGGCAGTGTAGGAGAAAACTAAAGACTGGCCAATGGTGAAACTCATGGAATAGGAACCCTGGGGGATAGAGACGCAGGTGGGAAGGCTGGTGTCTACCTGTTAGCTCATGCTGTTTTGTGCTGAACAAAACCCAGAGCTACACCTATCTGGAGCACAAGGCTTTTTTCTTTCCCTCCATCCTGGACTCCCTTTTCCCCTCCCTCCCCCTCTCTCCCTTCTCTAACCTCCCTCCCTCCTCTCTCCTTCCTTCCTTCCTTCCTTCCTTCCTTCCTTCCTTCCTTCCTTCCTTTGTAGTACTAGGAATTAAGTACAAGGCCTCACAAAGGCACTTTTATAAAAAGTGCTTTGCCCTAGCCCTGATATAAAGTCTCTTAAAGAAGAAGTATATAACCAAGCAACAAACTACACAGTACCAGCACATCTGTTGTACAACATTCAGAGTGGGGTCCCCTCCTTCTCCATGCCAGACTTCTCTTGAGGAACAACGTCTGATGTCAGAAATCTAGCAGAAAATTGGCTGTTTGGGGTTGGATGTGAACTAGCCACTCTCCCCTTTGAATAGCTGGCTACTACTTTTGCCTTAGAGCTGTAAACTAACTGTCTATTTCACTCACTAGGATTCCTTTGTCCCTGAAGTAATCATAAAATTAAAAAAATAGTATTGTATGTATAGTATTGTAAATAATATGTTGGGGTAAAATATGTTTAACAAGGATAGGGTAACAGCACAATGTAACAAGTCTAGTGGAGCCAGCCTTGAATCCCCCCATGTCTGAGTCATATTACTATATGATTCTGAGCAGCCGCTATAATGTAGAGGCAAAGAGGCTTGAACAATGTGAGCTCCTGGCTGTAAGCCAAGGCACAGTGAAACCACCGAATTGGACCATTCCATGGGTAGAAAGAAAGGCTTATTTGGAATCAAACAGCAAAGGCTATCTCTTGGCAGCAGGATTGGAGATATGGCAAAATGGTGGGAAAGCAAAAATAAGTAGATTTTATATTACTATCAGGGTCTTTGAGGTGATAACAGGCTGTACAGATTGACTAGGAATTAGACCCCCTTGACTGAGGTAGCTGACTTTTGGTGTAGATTAAGGAAGATTCCTTGTAAACAAAAACCTGCCTTAGGAGATACACTTTACTGGTAAAAAGAAACTCCCCTTTACATGTTTCCCCAGTAACAATCCTTTTTATCTGGCCAGAGGCCTTCTGTTTAGGACATTGTTCATGAGCACTGTCATTTGGAGGGATTGCTTTGGGCCTAACACTGGCCAGTCTCAAAACTGGAGCCTTGCCCAGTGCTCTGCCAAGCCTGGCTGTTTTGAGAACTAAGAATGCCACCATGTAAGATGAATCAGCAGAATTCTACAAAAGTCTGAAGTAAGGGAAACCGGCCTTGCCCTCTGTGCCGTGGCTGAGGAGCAGTGGACAGGTCAGTCTCAAGGTCTCCTGAGCTCCTTACTAAACAGTTGCCTTCTGGTGGGAGAAAGTCAACTGTGAACGCTCAGACCCTGATCCAGGTCACCTTTAGTTCTGTCCCAACTGCAGGCTGCTCTCAGGAGAAAAGCTTCCCATGCTACTCAGAATGCCAGGCAGAACATGCAGTACCTGGCAGCAGTGAACAAACAAACGCCTAAGGGACTTTCTACAGAATAAAAGTGTACTTTTAGGACTTGCAAGACTTGGAATTGGTAGAGGCAGCCTGAAAATACAGCAGTGTGGCTCACTGCTGTTAGTAAAAACAGTTAGATGGGTGTGTGTGTGTGTGTGTGTGTGTGTGTGTGTGTGTGTGTGTGT
>JADRCC010232224.1:0-15480 GCA_019843855.1 Hylomyscus alleni
ACACACACACACACACACACACACACACACACACACTCCAGATGTGTTCATGCAAATGCTAATACCACCTGGCAGTGGTGGTGCACGCCTTCAATCCCAGCACTTGGGAGGCAGAGGCAGGTGGATTTCTGAGTTCGAGGCCAGCCTGGTCTACAGAGTGAGTTCCAGGACAGCCAGGACTACACAGAGAAACCCTGTCTCAAAAAACAAAAACAAAACAAACAAACAAATGCCAGTGACACATATAGACAGTTGCTCTGAGCAGGAAAGACTAGATTTTGAGCTCACCTGATGACCGTGAACTGTACTGGTGAGCTGTACTGTAAGAGGATTAACTATTATGCTTTTGACATCTTTGACAATGACAAAGCTGAATACTTCTTACTGAGCTCTTCACCAGGCAGTCCTAAAGACTGCAAAGCTGCAGTACAGCAACCCTCAGAGGCAGATTGTTCTCCCTGTGCCTGAGCAGGTTGGGGCTGGGCCTGCTAAAGTGATTGACCTAAAGTTGGGCATTGCCTTGAGGCCTTCATGCCGCTGTCAGGAGAGTAGTCCTCCAGAGTTTAATTCTTGTCTTTTTGGTCAGACACTGTTAGGCACACAGCAGATCAGAACTTAAGGACTGGGGGATTTCTGTACCTTTTCACATTTATAATAAGCAGTTGAATGGTACATGAGTTTTCCTCATAATACCGTATAAGGTATACAAAGTCAAGTGGACTTGCTTTCTAGTTTTATTTTTTTAGATACAGATTAAGTTTTAGCCCTGATAGTTATGCTAGTTCCAGTCTTATGAATAGTGAATCCTTCTTTAAAATGTTAAATGTACATTAGGGTATGAGATCTTAGTAAATAGTCATTTAAGAAGTTTTTTGTGGCCGGGTGGTGGCGCACGCCTTTAATCTCAGCACTTGAGAGGCAGAGGCAGGTGGATCTCTGAGTTCGAGGCCAGCCTGGTCTACAGAGTGAGTTCCAGGACATATACAGAGAAACTCTGTCTCAAAAAAACCAAAAAAAAGAAGAAAAAGGAGAAGGAGAAGGAGAAGGAAAGAAGAAGAAGAAGAAAAGAAGAAGAAGAAGAAGAAGAAGAAGTTTTTTGTGAGACTGGACAGTGGTGGCACTGTAATCCAGTACACAAGAGGCAGAGGCATGCTGATCTCTTGAGTTTTAGGCCAGCCTGCTCTAGAGTGAGTACCAGGATAGCCACAGCTACACAGAGAAACCCTGTCTTGATACCCTACCCCCAACAAAAACTAACCAACCAAATGAAGAACTTTTTTGTTTTTGATAAATAAAAAGACTCTGTGATAGGTTCACCCCCAAATAGCATGTGAGCTCTCCCCAAGATGATTCTGCTCTGTTGTGTGGCCTGGCCTTAGACACCTGGGTCCCCTTGTTCCCTTAGCCTCAGAAGTAGCTGGGACCGCAGACCTGCAGCCCTTAGCCCTCAGTGGTTTTTAAAAAACATTAATAAATTGTTTATTACATCTGTTTACTGTGTTTTATGTGACTGTATGTTTGTATACCACATGCATGTTTGGTGCCTGCAGAAGTCAGAAGAGGGCACTGGACCCCCTAGAACTAGAGTTATGAATGGTGGTGAGCCACCATGTGGGTGCTGGGAATCAAATATGGGTCCTCTGCAAGAGCAGCCAGTGCTCGACTACTCAGCCATGTTGCCAGGCTACCCCCAACCAGTGATTTTTTTTTTTTAAATATCCTACAGGGAATTTCTGTCTGACCTTTTGTTCTTTCTCTGGGACTGCTCCTCCCTCATTGGAAGCATGATGCATACAGTCTCCACAGTCATGCTTTGCTCCAGCTTGTTCTTCAAAGAGCTGATGGTGACAGCAGTTGAACAGTCAGCTTATGGAGCCTGCCTGGGGATTCCTGCAGGTTGGGTTTTCTTCCATCTGCCGTGATGTGGACTCCCTGCCTTACCTGTGGCCTGGCAGCAGATTCTGGGTCTGAATGTATCACCCTGTGTTTCCCCTGTGTTGGCTTACAGCATACACTCGGTACCTTTAAAGTTTGCTTCAGCATGCGTTTAGGCACAAGATAAGTCCATACTATATGTATAGTTGTTAGAAATTGCATTATCGGACTGGTGAGATGGCTCAGTGGTTAAGAGCACTGACTACTTTCCCAAAGGTCCTGAGTTCAATTCCCAGCAACCACATGGTGGCTCACAACCATCTGTAATGGGATCTGACGCCCTCTTCTGGTATGTCTGAAGATAGCTACAGTATACTCATAAAATAAATAGATAAATAAATAGATATAAATAAATAAATGTACCAAATGACCAGCTAAGGAACTGCTCTACTCCTAAAAAATGTTTCTTTGCCGATTACTGACACCCTCCGGGGCACCAAATGTGCACCAGCTTGCATGGTTAGAATAATGTGAAATAATGTCTTTGAAAGGATTTGTGCCAATTCTTTTTCCTCTCTAAAAGAAATGGCTGCAGAAACCATGGGCTCTGGGCCCAGTGTCAGTTCCCTAAGGCTTTTGTGTTGCTTTCCCCTTGTCCCCTCTCCCTGATGGCGGGTCTCTGCTGTGCATGGAGATGTGTGCTGATAAGCTGCACTCTGTACCTGACGGCTCTTTGTCATTTCAGACAGCATGGGCTTTTGAGAGCACCAAGCAGGGAGGCGAAGTTATATAAACTGTATTCGTAGTTAAATATTTGCTTTCAGGGGAGGTGAAAAATGCTTTGTACTTTTCCCTTTGGCTTTTCTTCCAGCAGAGCCTGTCATGCAACAACAAGAAGTGGCCAAAGGCAGGGAAGGCGCTTCTCTCTCTGTGCTGCTTTGTTTTTATTGTAAGGCAAACCTTTCCTGTCTTATTGTTCCAAAGTTAAACCTGGCCTAGAGGTGCCAGTCTTGAGTGGAAGCAGCTGCAGAGCGGTCCCCAGGCCAGGTGGGACTGTCTTTGAAGCAGCATGCTGCCTTTTCAAAGAGAACCTAAAAGGAGCTAGCAAGGGCTTGACTCAGTAGAGCTCCGCATTCCACCCTTGGCACCTCTGACTGCAAGTGCGATCTTACAGGTGAAGCAGATAGGAACCCTTTTCTTGTACAGAATAGTCTTGTTTGTGTCTCAACAATACAGAGATGGAGGGTAGAGTCTGGGTTAGGAATTAAAAATATAGCAGCCCCAGTCTAATTAAGACCACAGAAAAGGGTCCTTGAGAACTAGGTTTGGCTGGTTCTTTGAGCTCAGTTATACTTTCAGATAAGTACAGTTGGCAGGAGCTGGCTAGCTCGGTGTGTAAACTGAACTCTGATGGCTGTTCTTGGTTGGTGTGGGCGTGGCTCATCTTTTGATTGAGTGGTGCTGTTAGCAGTGGGCCCGAGCATCACTTGTATGTAGTCTGCTGCTAGGAAGTGGCTAGCGTCAGAGAGCTTGCTTTCTTTGGGAAAAATGTAAGAGCAGGCCTGCAGTCAAAGGGACAAGAAGCACATCACAGTAGTTTCCTCTGGGCTTTTGACTCCATTGGCAAAACCTTGCCTCCAGCTGGAGACACTAAAGCCCCGGTTGTAGTCGACCTGCTTTCACTGACCTGCCTCTGTAAGCCAGTCCAAACCCTTTACCTCACGCTTGAGGACCAGTCTTCTGCTGTTCACTCACTCTGCAGCTGCAAGGCCTGAGGCAAGTTGCCTTGAAACCAAACCTCCTGCCATTTTGTAAGCCAAGCAAGCAATGGCAGATTGCAGGGCTTGGTGTAGTGATGGTAGTGGTGTCCTGCCAGGTAGACTAGTGGGTGTGATGTGGTAAGGTTAGTCTGGGAAGGAATCTGAGTAAGCCCTCCTTGTTACTAGCCTGGCTGCCTAGTGCTCTGTGCTAGTGCACGGAGAGCATGGCTCATGTTCTAACTGCATCTTCACTCCTAGACACCGAGATGCTCCAATTTCCCGTGGAAGGTTGTGTTGGTGGGCTGAAAGTTAAAGGAGAATCCTGTTTCTGGATGTCCTGGGGACAGTAGCATAATGAGACTGGCAGAATTAGGCCCTCTTGATTACTTTATAAGTGATACATTGTTTTGGCAAGTTATTTTCTACACTAGAAAACAAGGGCATACTACCATAGAAGTTTTAGTTTTTGAGGCAGGGTCTCATGTAGTTCAGGCTTGTCTCGAGCTTGCTATGTAAGTAAGGATGGCCTTGAACTCCTGATCCTCTTGCCTCCTTTTCCCACGTGTTGGGATTATAGGATTGTACTAGCTTGCCTGAAAATGTTTGATATAAAAAGAATTTTCTTGGACTGAGAAATGTCTCAGTGGTTAAGAGCACTGGCTATTCTTCTTGGTAGGGTTGATTATTCAGGTTCAATTCCCAGCACCCACATCTTAAAACTATCTGTAACTTCAGTTCCAGAGGATCCAACAGCCTCTTCTGGCTTCATGGTTAGTAGGTATGCACATGGTATATAAACATAACTTCAGGCAAAATACTCATACCATAAAATAAAATGAAGACTTTTCTTGGAAAGGAGGTGCTGGATATTCATGAATAACATTCAATGTTAGTTCACTTTCCCTTTCATTTTGCTAACCTTACTTGACTACTTACCACACCAACTTTGGCAAACTATTTTCCCAAGATTTTTTAAAGTGAAAATTGAGGTGGCAGTACTGATTTTTAGATATTGAATTTTAAATTTGGTACCATTGCACAGGCTCTATGGGACAAGGCCATTGTAACTAAATCAAACATGGCATAGGCTGGCCATGTATCCAGTGTGTGTCAGCTGTGCAGCTGTATTCATAGAAACGCATCCTTAGGTGAGCTTGCTGCTTCATCACGCTTTGTACGTAGACCTGAACAGGGTAGGCAAGTCATGGCGACTTGCAAACTGCAACCCATCATTTACATACTGAATGTTCTGGTGGCTCTGACACAGTGGCAAGAGTCTGTGTCCAGAGCCATTGGAGTGTAACAGCATTGTAAAAACATAGGTAATAAGTCTAGCATGTGAGCTTGCTCTGGGGAAGTGTGTCACCTGGACTGTCACTACAGACAGACATCATGGGCATGGCATAGTCAGACTACATTTGGGATTTGCTGTTGGGTTATTTTTTCAAGACAGGGTTTCTCTGGGTAACCTTGGAACTCTTCTGTTCTGGAACTCTTTTTGTAGACTAGGCTGGCCCCAAACTCAGAGATCTGCCTGCCTCTGCCTTCCAAGTGCTGAAGTTAAAATGTGCATCCTTATCGACCAACTAGACTACACTTTAAATGTTTTTTCATCAACATGAAATTAACCTTAGCTTATCTTATCTTGGTAGTTTTTAGTTGTTTGGTTTTTTTGGAAGAAAACGGGCTTATTGAGTATACTATAAAAATCAGTGTGGCTGGGAGTAATATGGATATAGCATACAAACTCGCCATGCAGCCCTGGCTGGAACTTGTATAGACCAGACTAGTCTGAGCTTACAGAGATCCTCCTGCCTCTGTTGGGATTACAGGAATGGCCACCATTCCTGGCAAACTTTTTATTCTTTTGTAGTTGCATTTAGCTTGAAATATAAACACATTTTATGGTATTTCTTTATATTCATATATTCTGTAATCTTTTCTATTTTTAATTTTTCTTTTTTACGTTAAATTTTTTTTTTTTTTTGCTAAAATTTGACTCCACTCCCCACTCCCACATACACACATGCAATATCCTAGGCCTGCATTTATTCCTCAGGTCAGAATCATTCATAACACTTTCTTCCAGCTCCACATCACTGGCGAGCTGCAGTAAAGCACACAGAACTTTCCTCTCCTAATGACAGTGACAGTATGGGCACCTGGACGGCCTGCTTGAGGTGCCCTCTTCTGAACCAGCCAGGGAGCTTTGTATTGTTTTGCTTTCCGCTTTTCTTCCCAGGTTTGTTGGTGGCAGAGAATGCACCGTGAACATTCCTCTCTGGTAACAAAACCCTCTTGGTATGGGGTCCTGTTTAACTCTGTACAGAGCTTGTTGAGTCTTTAAAGCATCTGCTAGGTCCTTCATTGGGAATTCTCTGGGCTTTTCCTTCTGCACTTGCCTTTCTCTGGTCTTTCCCTCCACTGCTGGTTCCTGTTTCAACCCCAGGAAATCTGTGGTCCCACCACACATGTAGTCTGTCATTGACCACATGTTATGTACCTGTCTGTCTATGAAAGAAACACATCACGGTCCTGTATGTGTTAGACTGATAGAAAAACCTGCTGAGCAGGGTGGTGCGTGTCTTTAATCCCAGCAGAGGAAGCAGAAACAGGCCTTGTCTACACAGTGATTCCAGGCTAGTCAGGATTACACAGTGAGACCCTGTTTCTACTCCCCTCCCCACAAAAAAAAAAAAAAAAAAAAAAAAAAAGAAAAAAGAAAAAGCTAATAATTTTCCTGGGGACCAGGGAGATGATTCAGTTGGTACAGTGCCTGCCATTCAGCCGTGAGAACTGGACCTCAATTTTAAGGACCTACATTAAAAATAAATAAAAGCCCAGCTTTGGAGGTGTGCTTGTATCCCAGCAGGGAGAGGTGATGTTGGGTGAATCCCTTGAGCTCTCTGGTGGCTGAGCTCTGGACCAGTAAGAGGCTATCTCTTAAAAAACAAAAAAGTTGATGATTCTTGAAGAACAATACCTGAGGTAGTTCTCTGGCCACACATACATATACACCAAAAGAAGAAGTAAACAGAAGCTATTCTGTGTGGTACCATACATACTTTATTAACTAACACCATCTAGGCTTGCATGCGTGACAAGAGAGTTACAGGGTCAAAACTACACACCTCGCTTGTTCACACTGAGGGTTCTGTCTCAGAACAGAAAAGTTAGTTTCCTTGAGGAATAAATACTCTGAGGTGTTGTATTGCACTACCTAGAGAATTGGCTCCTTCCCCCTCCCCTGTGATGTCTCTATGTATGTATGTATGTATGTATAGTATGTATGTATGTATGTATGTATGTGATATTCTGGATGCTGAGCACAGGGCCTTGTGTAAGGTAGGTGATCTACCACCAAGCCATATCCCTAGCCCAGTAAGAAGAAACTTAGAATCTCAGCAGCACAAAGCTGGGTGTGCGGACACACCTATAGTCCTAGCATGTGAGAGGCTGAGGGTGTGCTGGACTCCAAAGCCCCATGCCAGCCAGGGCTGTTCTACAAGGTGCTGCTTCACAAAGCAGAACAGTGACAAAAACTTAGATTTCGGCAGCATAAGTTTGTAGCAGGTGACAACCAGTACTTTATGTGGCTTACTCATAAAAAGGTTGGACCAAGGCTCCGCTGGGTCATGGAGCAGACATACAGAACATCAGAATAATCTGGGCCTGGTACAGTAGTGCAACCTGTAATCCCAGGAGGGCTAGGTAGGAGGATTGAGAATCGGAGGACATCCTGAGCTACAGTCAGACTATGTCTCAAAACCAAAACAGAGCATCACATGAACTGAACATGTTGGTCTGCATGTCTGAAAAGGAAAACAACCAGAGCTGGGCTCTAGCAGAGAAGTAAATTCATGGAAGTTTATGTACAAGTGAGGATCATGTCAGGAGATAACCTGGGGCCATTCCTTGTAAAATGGGGCTGCAGACATTTTTCATGCACTCGATGGGAACACACAGCTAGTACCAGCATTGATCACACCCAACACTGGTATTAAGATATTGTGTCCTTTTCTCTCTTAAAACAACTGAATAACAGTGTAAGTTATGTGTGGCTAAGTAGAAATTCTAATGTTGGCATTCAAAATAGGGTTTTATAAATTCTAACTCAATTTATCCTAAAACCCAGAACTTTTTCCAAGCTGAGGTTCAGAGTGAGGCATGGACATGGCTGGAGATGTAGCGCTCCATGCTAGAGCCTTTGCCTGTCATGTGTGAGGGCTCTGGCTAAGATACTCAGCCAGGCGAGGGGAATGCTTCTCCCTCTCTCCACACCGACTTGTGTGAGTGCAGCCTTTGCAGCCTTTGCCTTTTGCAGTTGTTCTCTAGATCATTTCTTCCACTCAGAAAGTGGTACACATCACCTCGAGAACAGCGAGACAAGGTGGGCTACTCTTGAGTCCTCTGAAGTAGGAGGCTGCTGGTCGGAGGTGCAGAAAGAGTCTAGAGCAATATCTTAGGTTCTCCATCTGCACTTCAAGACTAATGATAGGGAATCAAGTTTCTCATTTCCTCTGTGACCAGCGAGACAGAAAGCACCTGCAGTATCCCTGACAGTAAGAAAGGTTAGCAACCCAGACCATAAACTTCCAAGTTATCCGCCTGCTCTCTAATGTTGAGCCTTGTTTGGGGCTCATTGGAGCACTGCACTCTAACACTGTTTTCCATTTTTGCAGGTACTGGTTTTGGATTAGGAATTGTTTTCTCCCTCACCTTCTTTAAGAGTAAGTGACTTTGACTGGCTCCTCACTACAGTGTCTGTGTAAACCCCCGCAACCTGTCCACCTTAGAGTGAGCTAGATGGAGGATGTGGATGAAGTCTTCGTGAGTTGGACATCCCCAGTGTTCCCTGGAGGCAGTGAGTCAGGCTTGTCTGGTGTCTTAAGCATGACATCCTTTCTAAAGCCTCCAGTTCATGCTGGCCAGGCTGCATAGCCACATATTTCTAAAGTGACCTGGAGATAGAGCTTGCTGGTAGTAAAGGCAAGTGATCCAGAAGTGCCCCTGCTGCTTCCCGAGATCTGAGCAATGGGCAAACAGGATCCTCTTCTTGGGAAAACTTGAAGTTTGAGTACTGACCGACTAAAAACCAAACAGGTCACCTTGACCTCATTCCACGAAGAGCTGACAAGGATGGAATTAGAGGGTTGTACATGTGTGTGAGCTTCGTGGTGTACTGGGCAAAACCAGAGCTGGTGAGTGATGGTGACATTAATAATAAACAATTCAAGCACCTGATCAGTAGATGTTCCTCTGACAGAGCTAAGACTACATAGTTCAGGTGCACAAATGACACTCTGGGCTATTTGCATCAAATGTAGCAGCTCCTAATAAATGTACAGGTTACAGTGTTGTATGCTGGTCTGTCACATGTTAGCAATATAATGTCTGCTGAGGATCTGTGAGCACACATCAGGGGGCGGAGGCTTTATCTGCTCTTAATAGTTCCTTCCCTGTTGGGATTTCTCTTTTTCTGCTCAATAGGAAGAATGTGGCCATTAGCCTTTGGTTCTGGTGTGGGATTGGGGATGGCCTACTCCAACTGTCAGCATGACTTTCAGGCTCCGTATCTTCTACATGGAAAATACGTCAAAGTAAGTACAGAATTGATGTTGCCCTTCACAGAATTCTACGAAATTTTACAATTTTATTGTTTATGTTTGTGTTTATTTTATGAGTTTGGCATGTATGTCTGTGTGCCCCATACATGCTGGTGCCCACAGAGGCCAGAAAAGGTGTATGAGATGCACTGGGACTGGAGTTATAGATGCTTGTGAGCCACTGTGTGGGTTTTGCACCAGAGGCAGACTGCTGCACCAGCCTGGCTACAGAGCAGGCTGCTCCACTGCACCCTCCTGGCAGCAGAGCTTGGCCGAGGGTGGGCAGCAAGGAGCAGGCAGAGCCTTGGGTCTTTCCATTGTTCCAAGCTAAGCTGTGCTGGATGATGGATCAGTGGTGGTTTGCATGTGGGGTGGTTAATGGCTGGGAGGTACTGTGGAAAATGTTACAGTTCCTACAGCCTTGCACACGCTGCTCTAAAATGGCCTTGTAACTTCATTTGGACTTGAGTCTGTGCCTGGATGTTGTCATCCTTCTCTCTGTCCAGGAACCAAATCCCATTGGAGGCATATGTGGGATGGCTGTATTGTGATAACTGGGCAAGCACTGGCCAGGTCCTGTATACCTCCCTAGGGACTTTCTTCAGAATCTTTCTTCCTCCCTTCCCAGTGGATTGTGAGAGAGGTGCTGTATCCCCACTCAGCAGAGGGGAGAGTCTTACAGAGTGAGGAGCTGCCTCCGCTGTGCTTGGCACTCACCTACGACCTCCTGGGTCAGCTCTGACTGTCAATGGCTGCCCCTCCTGTCTTCTCCCTCTCAGGCCGGAGCCTCTGCTTGTGAAGGGGATGGAAACAAAGTTTGCAGTGCTGGAGCCATTGGTCCTGGGATTGCCTGAGGCTGCAGCAGGCGGTATCAGGGCATTGCTGTCTGTTCTAACCAATGTCCTTGCTTCATAGGAGCAGTGACTTATGCTGAGAACATCCCAGCGGGAGGAAGGAGAAACCATGTTTATTCCTCAGGAATACTGAAGTGCCCGGAGTGCGCTGACGTCCTGTGACGGTGCCATCAGCAATGCTTTCAACTCCAGCCACTGTTTTGTGTTTGAAACCAAGTCTGTTGCTTTTGTATTATCTCTTTGGAAATTGTAAGGAGGTCTTAAATAAATTAAAAAACGGGAAGCCCAATGCAAGCAAGGCCTTATTCCTTTATGTTGTGGGAGGTTTCTCTTTGAATGGCCTAGCTGTGGCCTCTCTGACCTCCTGAAGACACAGTCATGTCCTTCCCGTCCCCACCCCAAGACTGGTGGTACCCCTCCCTGTGTGATGATGGCCATGGTGAAGTCTTCAGGAGCACATTCCTGATGGTGTGCTCAGCCTGTGTCCTGGCTCACCAGTGCACCAGTCTGCCACACCTGCTGGGCCGAGGTCTGCCCCACCGATGTCAGTCCCAGTGCTGCGTGGAGCTCTGACTGACAGTGTGGAGCTGGTGGCCACAGCCCAGATGGAAGGACATGCTGAGGTCTGAGGACAAATGGTCACCACAGTCCCCTCTGTCTGTTCTTGTGGATTTGTGAGGCACAACATAGACTATTTTCCAGTTTCTTTTGATGTGTACAGCACAGCTGTGCTCAGGCTTTTGTGGGTATCCACTGTGGGTGCTCTAGATGGTGGGAAAGACAAGCAGGTCCCGAGCTGTCGAGGGCAGAGGAAGCAGCTGGAGGAGCATCAACCAGCACAGGCCATGTTGGTTAGACCTCAGTCCTTACAAGAGCGTTAGTGAGTAAGTTCAGGGTGGCCTTCCCCTCCCTCTGCATTTTTCTCCCTTATTCTTTGTTCTGTTTCTCTTTCCAGAAACATGTTTGGGGCTGTGGACCTGAACAGGCAGCAGGGGTGCTCTGCCAAAGATGGGCTGTGCCCAGGACAGCAAGTCATGGTCATGGCATGCCTCAGCCGCTTGGCTGTTTTTCACATGGCTCTCTTAACCCGTGCACAGCAGCCCATGCTGTTAGTAGAAAAATAGTCTTGCAGCTGGGTTCCTCCCTCCAGCTCCTCTCCATAGGAGCTTTCTATATAGTATCCCTCTAGTCCCCTTACTTTTCTGCCTTCAGAGTTGAGTGACAGCCCTCCCCAGTCCAGAAACACAAAGGGAAGACTGTCCAAGTCTACATAGAAAGTGACAGGAACACGGAATGGACAGAGACATCTCTGGTGGGGTTTTAGGCCTCTGTTGCACCGATCTGGTCCCTTAGCACCCTTGGGTTCTGCAGAAGTGCCCCAGGAACCAGCCCCTTCCTGGAGGAAATTATTCTGGGCCAGGCAAAGGAAGGCCTGCTGTTTATCTTGGTCCCAGAGTGTTTTGTATTCCCACCTTTTAGCTCTTGCAGAGGGCGTGGGAAACATAAAGCCTGATCTTGTCCTCTAGTCCCTGCCCCCACCTCAGATGAGCCTTCAGAAGCCTCAGAGCTTTCTGGCAAGGGGGAGCATTCTGTTCTACTTGAAGTTTCACTCAAAATTCCAATCCTCTGGAGGCCCTGCTCCATTGTGGGGTTGGGAAGCCTTGGTTCACCTCTTCTCTGCCCTTCTGGAATCAAACATGAGGACATTTGTGGGTTTAAGGATTCAGTGATGGGCACCCAGCTGGGCACAGGATACTAGAGCAAAGCTGTGGCGCCCTAGAAGTGGCCTGCGCTGCCAACATACATAAATACATACAGTCTGAACTTGACACTGTATAATTTAGCCCAGAACAATATGTATTTTGAACTCATTTAGGTGGATAACTTTTGCATTCTGAGTGGCTGGGGAGCCTTTATTGGGGCACATTTACTGTCTACAGAGGCATGCCTTTGTTCTAAGACGTGGCTTTTGGAGCATTTTGCTGAGCTGTCCCTTTGAGTGAATGTCACCCTCTCCCTGCTTTCAAAAGACCCAAGAATGCAGTCCCACAGTCCTGCTGCAGGAAACAGACACTGGGCTAAGGGAGATGGCTCTTGTTTTTGCTGTTGGTTCTCAAACCTCTGTTTACATTTTTTTTTTAATGTAACCAACCCATAATTGCATTTTGCTTGTCATGGTTCAATCTGATTGCATTGTTGGAAGGACTATTTTTGAGCTTGTCCAAATAAACTCTGCAGAGTATTTCCACAAGGATGTAGTCCATGGAGCTGGGTCTGCCTTCCTCCGGACTGAATGGTTTCCTGTTGCATGCTTTCTAATTGCATACATGCAAAGGGGTGGAAGGGAGAGAGTGGAAATTCTAAGTGCCGAAAAAAAAAATGTTAAATTTAGGAGAATAAGCTCATGTGGAAGCCATCACCACTTCCTTCAAGTGTGCTGAGAGCAGCGGGTGGTATCCAGGCACATGGCCTGGGCAGACGCAGGGGAGATGTCCTGTGTTCAGCAAGCAGCTCTGTGTGGGATAGGGCAGCAGTAGAAGAGCAGGAGAGAGAGGCAGGGCCATGCAGGAGGAAACTGCAGACCTACAGGCTGGACCCACACGCCTGTTCAACCTCTCACCTGCCAGGCACCAGCGGGAGGTTCCCAGGCTTCAAACTTCAGTTTCTTCATCTGTAGAGATCAGGGGAATCCCCACCCCCGCAGGCTTTGCGGTTCATCTGGGTGTGCTTTTAGCACAAGCTAATGAAAACACTATCTAGGGCAGAGCTCAGGGTTCAGTGCTGAAGTGCTCGCCGAGCAAGAGACCCTGGGTTCCATCCTCAGCATACAGCGGATGGTATTAGGGCAGGTAGTCATGTTGCTTCAGAGTTGAAGTGCACAGGCTCCCAGGGAGAGAGAGCAAGGCCAGCCACTGTAAGTGAGCTCCTGCCCACCCTACTCCGTTCCGATGCGTAGTGGTGAGGCCATGCAGCTTCCGGCCTGAAACCCTACAACGACAAAGCTTTCTGACTTGTTGATTGAACACGTGGACTTTGAGGAGCGGTCTAGGATGGAAAGGGGAGAAAAGAATGACAAAGAAATGGCACCATGCCTAACAACCATGCTGGACGGCTACTGAGTGTGTTACTGAGTGTGTGTGTCCAGAATTATAGACTTGAGTTGCTTGACCCTCACTTGAGGGATTCAGAGCTGGAAGCTCAAGTAGGGGTCGGGAGGTGGGATAAGTGAAGAATCCTTCAATAGTGAAGAAGTAGAGGGTAGAAAGCCAGCTTTAGTGGCAGTGTCCTTAAGTACTCAGGAGGGAGAGCCAGATCGATCTCTGAGTTCCAGGCCAGCTGGGGCTAGAGTAAGACCCTGTCTCTTTAGAAAAAAAAATGTAAAGGGGCGGGGTAAGCAAAGGTAGGAAAAAAAGTTCACTTTATTACCATTATTTTCCCTTTTGTGTCCAGCCAGTTTGAGCCAACATTACTTTGATTGCCTTAGATGATCGTGTAGTTAACACTGATTGAGCATGTCTTACAGACTAGTTACTGTGCACACGTATACCAAACTTAGTTCCCATAGCAGTCCTGTGAGAGAGAACAGCGTTATCCTCACTTTGTAAATGAAGACAGGTTTGGGAGCTAAATGAATTCACTCAAGAAACAAGCAGGTAGTGGGTAACAATGCAGGGGGCTTTGGCTTTGACCCACCATCCCAGGCTCTTCCCCAGGCTGTGCACCTCAAAGTGGTTTCATTGTGTTTAAACTTGATTTGACTTAAGCCAGTTAAAACCAGTTTAAACTTGATTTGACACACTTTTAAACCAGTTGTACTTGGTAATGGCCTATATCCTTGATTTGAAATTGGTAAGAATAGCTTGAAATCAGCTATAGGTTTTTTTTTTAGGTCCATTTATTATTCAGAAATAGTTGGGGTTTTTTTTCTTTAGATTTAGTATGTGTGTGTGTGTGTGTGTGAGTGTGAGTTTATGTGTACAGGTGTATGAAGTGCCAGCAAAGGTCAGAAGAGGCCATTGCATCCTCTAAGCTGCCATGTGGCTGCTGGGGACCAAACTTAGGGTCCTCTCCAAAAGCAACCGCTAGTGCCCTTAACTGTGGAGCCATCTCACCAGCCCCATGCTTGGTGTTGATGTGGGTTCTGGGGATTCAAACTCAGGTTCTCCTGCTTGACTGGCAGGCTCTTTACTGACCGCTCCATCTCCACAGTCCCATGTCTCCACAGCGTCATGGAGTGACACCTTAAATATCCTGCCTCTTAAACCACCATCCACTTTAGCCTCCATATAACTTTCTAAAACCATCCTTCCTTATTCTGTGAGACAGCCTTCCCCAGCCCCCTCACCTTTTATTTTTTTATTTTTATTTTTTCTGAAACGGTCTCATAAATATGTATTCTTGGCTGTCCTGGAACTCAATACTCAGAACAAGATGGCTTCCAACTCTCAGAGATCTGCTTGCCTCTGCCTCCCAAGTGCTGGCATTAAAGACATGCCACCCCTTTCAGTAAGACTTTGAAGCCCCTAAACTAACTTGCTCATTCAGTGGATGGCCTTTACTGATCACTACCGGTCAGTGACTTTCCGTCTGAAGAAAGGCTTCCCCTTGACTCCAGCGCAGCAGTTCCCAACCTTCCTAATGCTACAACCTTTTAGTGTTGTGGTGACCTCCAACCCTAAAGTGATTTGTGTTACAACTTCATAACTGATTTTACTCCTGTCATGAATAGTGTAAATATCTGTGTTTTCCGATGGTCTCAGGCAACTCCTGGGAAAGGGTTTATTCAATCCCCACTGGTTGAGAACCCCTGCCTGGCATAGCGTGTCCTCTGCTCATCCCAGCACCTGGTTTGCTGTGTGATCACTCGCCCAGTCTCCTGGACGGTGGTGAGCCCTGTCTCTTGGAGCATCATAGTACAGATGGGAGCTTGAGTGCTTCATTATCGAGGAAGAAAGTTAAATGGCGAGTGAGCTAATAATAACTTGGTCACATAGGCCATCCAAAGAGTGATTTCCCTATAGACTAGGTGGTCAGTTTCATCCTCAAACGGTAGACTGTGCCTACAGAAACAGAAGGCTCGCTCGCTCGCTTGCTCGCTGCCCTCCAGACTTGGCCTGTCTCTCACTTTATTACAGATAAAACCGGATTCTGCTTGTTTTTTGGATATAGAAATGATTGTAGACCCTCTGTGTCTACTGAGACCCCTCTCGGGTGCCACAGACTAGAAAGCACAGAGAACATCACCCAACGGCTACATCTACAAAGGTTTTGTTTGTTTCTGCCACGCTGGGACCAAGCCTGGAATGTCGGGCGTACTAGGCAAGCGTTCGTACCACTGAGCTATATTCCACCAGTCAGGATGGGGATCCTGGTTCTTTTTTTTTT
>JADRCC010232228.1:0-11831 GCA_019843855.1 Hylomyscus alleni
GTGTGTGTGTGTGTGTGTGTGTGTGTGTGTGTGTGTGTTCTGTGTGAGCTTGTCTAGCACATGCTCACCAGACTCTTTGGCTAGTTATGAGAAATACAGACAGAGCACACTCGGTTTTTATCTGTCTGTTTTCCGTGGCTTTTTCCAAGTTGCCTTGTTTGAGCTGTCTTTGTTTCCAATTTTCCCACCTTCCACCATGGCTGCTTGTTATCCCATTAAACAGCTCTATTCTGCCATCAGTCTTTGTGTATTCCTGATTAAGTAGTCACTTGCAAGTTTTGCTCAACTTTTGGGGCAGATTCCGATGGCTCTTGCTCTTCCCTTGTCAATATTCTGAAAGCAGCTGCACCCCAAAAGATATGGTATCCCCTTCTCTACAGTACCCCTGGAAAAGAGCATTTTTTCACCACTGCTGATCAAGGTGATCACATTCTTCTGGCTCATTCCCAGAATATTCATCTACAGGCTTAGCTGAGACAATTGAGCCTGCCCTGGAAAGCCAATGAAAGCAGTCCCACAAGGAGTGTACCCCACTAGTCCCCTCAGAGTAAAGACAGCCACCTCCATCTAGCCCAAATAAATATGTGTGATGGTTTGTATATGCTTGGCCCAGGGAGTGGGACTATTAGAAGATGTGGCCCTGTTGGAGTAGATGTGGCCTGGTTGGAGTAGATGTGTCACTGGGTGTGTGCTTTAAGACCCTCACCCTAACTGTTTGGAAGCCAGTATTCTGCTAGCAGCCTTCAGATGAAAATATAAAACTCTCAGCTCCTCCTGCACCATGCCTGCCTGAATGTTGCCATGTTCCTGCCTTGCTGATAATGGACTGAACCTCTGAACCTGTAAGCCAGCCCCAATTAAATGTTGCCTTTATAATGAGTTGCCTTGGTCATGGTGTCTGTTCACAACAGTAGAACCGTAACTAAGACAATGTGCCATATTACAATTTGCCACATCAGCCATCTCCACATAAAAATCTTCCACTGAGATCTGTGGTGTTTTGCTCACAAAGTGGTTAGTCCATAGTGATACTAACAGAGGCCCACCAGTCTTTCTCCAGGGCTCATACACCATTTGACTCTCAAACGCTGATCTGAAACTGCCTTTCACAAGCTTCGTGAGGCGACTGTGAAGACTAAATTGGAGAGGCTTCAGTTGTTTGTTTTGTTCTTTGTACAATACCAAATTTTTTGTTCCAGAAATACCCCTGATTCAAAGTGGTATTCACAAATAAAATCAAACCATAGGTGATTAGGACAGCAATTAATGTTAATGAAAAGCCAAAGTACATTCTGCATGTATAAAATGGCTCAGCATTGTGCTTTGAATAATATAATTGGAGTATTGCATACAGTGTGTACTCAAAGGTGCTTCACTAATATCTGTATGCCTTTAGGTATACAGATCCATTTTTGTTACTATAATGAAACACATTAGGCTAGGTGCTGATAAAGAGAGCAGGCTTTTTAGCTCACAGGTCTGGAGGCTGCTCATAGAACTGGGTTTTATTTTAAGTACATCCACTATGTACTTATTACTATGAAAAGGGTACTAGGGAAAGCTGGATCCTCAACAGAGTATTTTGTTGTTTCTAGAAAAAGTATGGGATGTGTTCAAATTGTAGTAGGAACATCCTTATTTGGCTGAGAGACCAGGAATTGGAGAACTACCCTGATAGCCAGGACATCACGATGCTCCTCTAGGGTGTCCCTACCTCCTCTTCTTTCTTCTCTCATGAAATAATTGTTCCTTTGGACCTTCTGTTACTCCCTACCTTAAATTTATTCTCTAAGGACAAGCAGAGAAATCTTTAGAACATAAGATCATGTCGCTCTCTTAGTTAAATCTTCAAGTGGAGTACCACCAACTGCAGGGGATGCTTGTGCATCATGACATGGCTTCCATGCTTCTGTGACTGGGCTTCAGTCTCTCAGTCCTCAAGGAAGCAGAATGGTGGTAAAAACCAAATAGAAGTCTGTTTGCTCTCACAAAAGCAAAATGACAGGCTAACAAGGCACTCTATGGTGACCAGAACCTTTATTCTGTATTCTATTCATGCTTATTCAATACGCAGTATTCACACCCGATACAAGACCACTGCTTGACCAGTCCTCAGATCTGCCTTCCAGTAAGAGTGGAAGAGGATGCCTTTCACTTTTGAGATCTTTTCCAGAAATGGGACATGCCATTTCCAATTAGATGGCATTAGTCAGAATTAGTCACCTATGCACATCTAGGGACAGCAGGAAGTGTGGTCATTACTTGAGGACTAGGTTGTTCTTTTTGACATGAGGCTCTTTTATTTCTTCTTACTGGAATGTGATAATCTGGTATAAAAGTCACAGGCAGATTGAGGAATGCCAAAAAGGTAGTGTGACCCTGTAAGAATTTGTAAAGATTTCTTCTTCCCACTACCTTCTTAAACCAGAGCATGATGCTCTCTGTTCTCTCAGGCAGGGCCCCCCACATTGTTTGTGACACGGTTTGTGATTGCTTGCCTGCCAACCTTCACTGAGTAAGATGGCAAAAGGCCTCTGCTTGACTGTTCTCCACGTATAAAAGAAAAAATCAAGACAAGCAGCTCTAAATAAAGACGTGCACGGAAATCAAAATGGAATAAGGAATCGCTGGCTTTGTAGGGATATTTCCCTCTGTCAGCATCTTCTAATATGTAGCTGGCTTGTTTGTTTCCTTGGGTCTCATACATTACCTAGAGATTTTCCTTTGCAGTACGTAATCATTCTTGCTTCAGCTATCTATCTGTGCTGTCTAAGACTTCTGCTCCAGGTGCAAAGAGACTCAGCAAAAACAATGTTCCTGTCATAGTAAGCTCACCTCATGGTCACCGGTAGAGCAACAAATTCTCCAAGACAAGCATGAGGACGTAAGATCTGGTGGCAAAATTGAACCTCCAGAACAACAAAGAATAATTTTGAAGTCGTAGTGAACAAGAAAGAATTAGAGGTAATCACTGTAGCCATAGAAACCTTCACGAAGACACGTTGACCACACACTGCAGCCTCTCTCAGAGAGAAGGCAAAGGAGGCAATTTCCCTTTCTATTTTCGGAAATTGTTACAGTCAATTGAAAGCTAACTCAACCACTAGCCGCTCCCTTCCCTGAGAATGCATTAGATAAAGAGAATTGTGAGTTAGATTTTTCTAGTGGCTATATCATCTCTTTCTGAGGAGATCATAACCCCTTCAGCCAGTAAAGATTCTCTGTGTACATTTGGTCATGTTTGTGGTAGCAAGCCTAAATTTTGCACATGAGCAATGCTCAGTTAATGCTTTATACTGGTGCTATGGGCCACACCACAGGTGGGAGAGAGTGGTGTGTGCAGGAGCCACTTAGAAACATCAATTAGCAGGGCAATAAACAGGAGTCCCAGAGAGAAGTGTGCTAGAAAAGGAAAAGTATGAAGATTGCCGAAAGAGAACTCAGGATCTCCAGGGTAGGTGTCAGCCACAATTATCTATGCACGGTCAATGACATTAGGATGTTATATCATCTGCCTCACTCAACAGGAAGCCACTGAGTATGCTGCTGTAATTTCTAACCACAAATTGATCTATTTTCCTTTTTAAAATGACAAGAGGGTAAAAGACAGCATAAGATCTTCTACAGAAAGAGACAAACTGAAATTTTTCTTGGCCAGAAAAAGAGATGTACGGTTGTTTATGAGAGCGCAGTGCCATTATTTTGACCTTGTCTACCATGACACAGAGCAGTGGCTCTCAGCCTTTTCCTAATGCCACAACCCCTTAACACAGTTCCTCATGTTGTGGTGAACCCCATCACAAAATTATTTCCCTGCTACTTCATAACTGTAATTTTGCTACTGTTATGAACCATGATGTAAATATCTGATATGCAGGATATCTGATATGAGACTCAAGAACCACTAACTGAGAGGCAAATGAGTGAAAACTCAGTGTCCCTTCCCAAGCAGTGAGAAGGAAGTGAAGTTCTGTATTCAGCCCTGATGAAATCTTTCACCTCTTAGAAGGTTTGGGTGCATCTCACTATGATGAAAACAGCACACTTAAAGTTTAGTAAGTACCACACTGCATATGTTTAATTGGCATACATCGTCATTAGTAACACCATTTAGCATAATTCATCATTCATGGTGGTAAAGACTCTTCGTTTTCTCTGCCTGTCCTCAGATACTATCTCATTCCATAAAATGGTGTCTGTGTATTGAGATGACTAGCGAACACTTGATTGAAACAACATTGTACGTTTTAGAGTCGATCCATGTCTTTAACTTGTACCAATTTCACATTTCATTTAGCACAAAATATCTACCCAAGACATGACTTCTGCAGAAGGCAAGCTTGAAGCCTCATCACCTGGTTACTTTATATGTTGAGAACCAGTGCAGTAGAGTCCAGAATGTATCATGTGGGTGTAATCCCCCAGGACTATCCCCTTCTTATTTCATTTGTTTCCATTTATTTATTTATTTAACATGAGTTCACAAATACCACGTGTCCCCTAGAAAAGGCAAGCTTTGACTTTTCTAAAGTGCTAGGGAGTGAGTGTAAGGTATCTCCCATGCTAGGCAAGTCCTCTTCCACCCAGATATCTCCTCAGCTCTGCCTTTACTGCTAGGTCCATATTTGGAAAACAAAAGAACTGCCTTCCATGATCATGACTAATAGAGTTAAGCTTTCTCATAAGTTAGCTTGCACCATGGCCTTGCTAAAGACCTATATTTAACATATATCTAAATCTCTCTTATTTTTTTTTGTTTTGTTATCATAGGTTCATTAAAAGATTGTACAGGCTTTCCTTTTCTTTTAGCACCTCTTCAGTGGAAAATATTTTATTTATAAGCTTTTGATAGTTCACATCTATCATGAATTCTTTTTGTATCTTTAGCACATCCTCCCCTCTCTCCCCACTCCAGACAAACCATCTTTGTATAGACATCCTTTGGTCATTGGACCAGAAAAAGTTCCTAGACTGTTACTTTCAGGCAGGTATAACTCAGGGGCCACAGCAAGGCAGAAGTAGAAATCTAAGAGGTGCAAGAGAGCGACTCAGCTGCCATCTTTAGCCTCACTGATTCCTAGATGCCTGGGAATTATCTCCCCCCATATGGCTACACTGCCACATTGGGAATTGTCTCCCCCTGTATGGCTGCACTGCCACATTTGCACTGAATAGACGCTGCTTGAATCACAGTATGGACAACTCAGGGAAATTCTGCATGCATGCATTATCAATGATTAAGTCTTTACATTGTACTTGAGATTGAATAGAAAAAGTGAGTATCTACCTTCATAATTTAGTAGACTAACTGATTTCAAATAACCAGTGGTTAAAATCTCCCATTAGTGGTTTTTAACTTTTTAGCCATGAGATTGGGTTCAACCGTAAATGCCAACAGACAGAAAAAACAAGCAAACAAACAAAACAAAACAAAGAGAAAAGACACAAATGAAAAGGTGAGCAGCCTCACAGGGCATGGACAGAGCAAGCCAGTGTCGTCATGAGCTCACAAGTGCCATGTGCCCCGTGGAAAAGGCAAGCCCTGACCGCTCTAGAGTCCATGTCTTTCTTCGTGAGGCCAAGTGTGTGCATTTTATCTGACCCTGTGTGCTCACCAGCCATTTATCTTTCCCTTTTGAGAATCTGAAATGACATTTTTGAATTGGCTTTCCAGAACAATGCTTAAAATGACAATTTTTGTAATGTAGGAAGCTTTGAAAGAAAAAAGTTTAAACACGCTATCAGGATGACCTCAGTAGGTTCCTAAAGAGCACAAAAGAAAAATAAGGCCCCCTGCTGAGCCCACAGCCTGTTTCCAGAGTTGGGGACAACCTGAGCTCAGATTTGAACTCAGTGTGAGCTTCCACTGAAGAATCTGCAGGGATGACCTCTCCTACAGAATAAGCTAAGCATGAGCAGAGACTTCCATGCACATCTTTAGGGCAGGGAGCCTCACCTCTGCTTGTTCTGCTTTCACTTGTGAACATTTAGCCGAAAACCTCAAACCAATGTGTTAGTTCTTCTTTGCTGAAGTAAAAGAATCAAGAAAATCAACTTAATAAAAGAAAAGATTTGTGTTGTCTCATGGTCTTGGAGAGATAACACGCTAGATCACTCAGCCCTTGTAAGCTTTGACGTGTGGTGGAATATCACATCATGGCAGATATATGTGGTAGAAGAAGATTGTTTAATTCCACAGCTGCCAGGAATTAAGACAAGCAAGAACTGTGATCCTAGAGCACAGTATCCCCAATGACCTAACTTCCTCCCAGTAGGCTCCATCTAGTATCCTACCAGTGGCACTGATGGCTAGCAACCAAGTCCTCAACACACTGACCTTTGGAAGCTGCTTAGGCTCCAAACCATGGCAACCAGAAGAAAAGATGGCATGACACTCAGCCAAAGCACTTCCTTAGTTATTGGGGTTTTTTTAAGATTTATTAATTGTATGTATGTGAGTATACTATCACTGTCTCCAGACACACCAGAAGAGGGCATCAGATCCATTACGGATGGTTGTGAGTCACCATGTGGTCTCTAGGAATTGAACTCGGGACCCCTGGAAGAACAGCCAGTGCTCTTAACATCTGAACCATCTCTTTAGCCTTCCTTTCTCTTTGTTTACAGGTCACTTGGCTCTCTGAGGATAGAAATCTTTGGGCAAGTTTCCCCACACCTCTGATCTGATTAATATGCAGGCTTGTTTGGGTGCCATAATTACTCTTTCAGAATTTCAAACAGAAAGCTGTGACAGACAAAAGATACAAAGTTATATCCTAAAGACTTAATGTGCCACCAGCTTCTTTTGTTCATTTTTTTTAATATCCCCACTTACAGAATGCTTTCTTTGTGCCTATAGTAATAGCTTGTGCATAGATAGAAAGATATAAGAGTGTCATTAAGCCAGGCTGTCAGGAACTTTAACTGGAAAAGACAGAAACAGACAATCCTGTGGGTTCTAGGGAGTGGATATGAGATGCCATAAAATCACAAGATCATAACAGGAAATGTTTTCCTCAGAAACCTAGTCCTTTAGATATGTTAAATTTGTAATTACCATGTAAATTGGGGCCAGAGGTCGAAGATTGCTCTTGCTTCAATCCCCAGCATTGAATTTGGACGGCTCACAACCACCTGTCAGTCTAGTTGCAGAGGATCCCATACCTATGGTTTTAGCTGGTATCAACACATGCCCCAAAACATACCCCCACACCTACATATAATAAAGTACCTTTTAAAAATCATGTAAAGAATGAAAGAAGAAAAGCAAAGAAAGATACATTCAGCTACTGGGATAAAGGAAACTTTGACACAGTTACTATGTCAAAGAACTTGGAAATGATTTCCACCCAGTCTGGTGATACCCAGTGATCTCAGCCTAGCGTGGTATAACTCAGTGATTTCAACCCAGTGCGGTGGTACTTCAGTGTGGTCCCATCCCTCAGAGACTGCAGCAGGATTGAGTGCTCCAGCCTAGGCTGGGTAGCAAGAATCTGTCTTGGAAAATAAAACAGCCATAAGATTGTATTTTATAGTTTCCTTGTCCCAGGGTGAGCCTTATACCCTTATAAAGGTGAGAGAGACCTTTGCAGTAATGCATGAAAGCTGCATCTAGGAACAGCCTGAAGTCCCCCAGAAACCCATCAGGGATGTGTAGTCACAGAAAAGAGTAGGATATAACAGTACCAAGGAAAACACCAACTCCTTGTCTTTGTTCTTCATTCCTCAGGTCTTTGCCCAAAACGGGTCTGGAACTTGACGGGGTTCCCATGACCCCTGTGATTGCTTCCAGTCAGCAATGAAAGGGTTATCCGGTAGCCGCAGCCACCACCATGGGATCACCTGCGAGTCGGCCTGTGACTCCTTGTCACACCACTCAGACCACAAGCCGTACCTGCTGAGCCCGGTAGACCACCACCCTGCGGACCATCCCTACTACACCCAGCGGAATTCTTTCCAGGCCGAGTGCGTGGGGCCCTTCAGTGACCCGCTGGCCAGCAGCACTTTCCCGCGCAGGCACTATACCTCGCAGCAGGAGCTGAAGGATGAGAGTGCCCTGGTGCCACGCACACTGGCCACCAAGGCGAATCGCCTCCCCACCAATCTGCTGGATCAGTTTGAGAGGCAGCTGCCCCTCAGCCGGGATGGCTACCACACCCTACAATACAAGCGCACCGCTGTGGAGCATCGCAGCGATAGCCCCGGCCGCATCCGGCACCTGGTCCACTCGGTCCAGAAGCTCTTCACCAAGTCTCATTCCCTGGAGGGGCCATCCAAAGGCAGTGTCAACGGGGGCAAGGCTAGCCCTGACGAGTCGCAAACTGTGAGATATGGCAAGCGCAGCAAGAGCAAGGAGAGGCGATCAGAGTCCAAGGCTAGATCCAATGCCTCTAACGCCTCCCCCACCTCTCCCAGTTGGTGGAGTTCGGATGACAATCTGGATGGTGACATGTGCCTCTACCACACGCCATCGGGTGTGATGACCATGGGCAGGTGCCCTGACCGCTCTGCTTCGCAGTACTTCATGGAAGCCTACAACACCATCAGCGAGCAGGCAGTGAAGGCCTCCCGGAGTAACAACGACATCAAGTGCTCCACCTGTGCTAACCTGCCAGTCACGCTGGATGCCCCACTTCTGAAGAAGAGTGCCTGGTCCTCCACTCTCACCGTAAGCAGAGCCCGAGAAGTTTATCAGAAAGCCTCGGTGAACATGGATCAAGCCATGGTGAAGTCCGAGGCTTGTCAACAAGAGCGGTCTTGCCAGTACTTACAGGTACTATCTATGTTAAATGATAGATAATGTGAAATTGTTCATGACTAGGTTGTGTGGTCTTTGCTCCTGAGTTCTACTCTTAGCTCAATTTTGAACTGTCTACATGAACTCGGGCAGATTGTCTATCATTTCCGTGGTTAATTGAAGCTACAGGAAAACTCAAGGAGACACATTCTACCAGCTTCATTCATTTTTATTAAGAGATTAGATATGGCGCATGTGTCTTCCTCATTGAGGTAATTATCTCCAGACCGCCCACTTCCAAGACATAGAATAGCAGGATGATGCCCTGCAGAGGTGGAGACAGAGGCAGTCTAGGGACCCGCTAAGCACAGCTGCAGAAGCCCAGGACCACAGAGGAGAGGGGGTGCTTTGAAAGCATCAGTGCAGTAAAATACAATTTGTGTCAGCATGTAAGTCCCACACATAGCCACCAAGCAGGCGGCTCTTCCCTTTCCACTTCTGCTTCCATTTCCCCTTCTGCCTCCCTCCAGTTCACTTAAATGAGATTCACCTGGATAAAAATATCAGCACAGGCAGGCAGAGCTGTCTTCCCTCTTTTCCTGCCTCCAGTATTTTTTTTCCTAAGATGCGTAAGGCTCCACATAATGACCCTCGTGGGTTCCCCGCTCCGCCCCCTTTCAGAGCATCCGTTTCTCTTTCTTTCCTGCTGTCCATATGTTTCAGTGAAAGTTTTTACGAGACCATAAAAGCATAACATATTCATCTCCATTCTTGCCTTCAGAAGAAATACAAGGAAAAATTCTTCGAGCAAGAAGGTGGTCATGTTTTCCTCATTAAACCCTTTCTGATAAATATAGCTTTCTTAGGAATGTCTATCCTGAGCCTGAGAATAGTCTAGGCTGGCACTTCTGGGCAAGAACAGGGACAGGACCCAGGTTCGAAGTTTAGAAGAAGCTACCATGTCACAATGCATGTTAGTGTTTATCATCGGAGGTAGAACTGCCTAGCTGCCGACATGATTGTTCTGTGCATAAATAAATCATAAAGAAAAGCTGATGAAATTTCTCGATGGTTAAGAGCACTGGCTGTTCTTTCAGAGGAGCCAGGTTCAGTTCCTAGCACCCACATAGTGGTCGCAACCATTTATAACTCCAGTTCTAGGCAGTCCAGCACCCCCTTCTGAACTCTGCAGTCATCAAGCATGCACAGGGCACAATACATACATGCAGGCAAAGAACTATTAATAACTTTCAAGCTAAAAGGTTCATCAGACGCACAGTATAGAAAAAATAGTGAATTTAAATAAAAACTTAGTGAGTTATACTGTTAGCCTGTGGAAGAAGTAATACTAGAACCCAAGTCTCTTCACAAAATGACCATTTCTGGGGTTTAAGGATTTAGGCCGGGCATTGGTGGCACATGCCTTTAATTCCAGCACTTGGGAGGCAGAGGCAGGCAGATTTCTGAGTTCCAGGCCAGCCTGGTCTACAGAGTGAGTTCCAGGACAGCCAGAGCCACACAGAGAAACCCTGTCTTGAAAAATAAAAAAATAAAATAAAATAAGTTAAGGATTTAGAAATGACTTAAGCACATACATTTTATCCAATATTGAGAGTGCTTTGATAAAAAGAAAATAATGGAGTGAGCGGGGCCCGGAGCAAGCAGGGTTGGAGCAAGCAGAGGTCCTGAGTTCAATTCCCAGCAGCCACATGATGGCTCACAGCCATCTGTACAGCTACAGTGTACTCATACACACAAAATAAATAAATCTTTTTAAAAAAAAAAAAAGAAAGAAAATAATTGTCTTGAAGAAAGAGTGAGAAAGGCAAGAGAGATATCTTAGAAACTGGTATGTTTTCTACGAAAAGGCTCCGACAGTAAGACTGTTACAGCCCTGCTTTCTGGCGGGGTAGGCAAAATGAAAATTAGAATTAAGAAAGTTGCTGTCCATGTGTCAAACACCAGCCATGGTTCGTAACACAAGGCTCACCTGAACTTGTACAAAAGTTTACGTTCTCCATACTGAAATTTATTGTCCTTTCTTTTTTTATGCCTTTTAAATTCAAAATCTCAAAAATTGGTAAAGTGGGCAAAGGCAGACAAAGGAAAAAGAATATGGTTATGACCCACAATGTCCTGCGTTCTGGATGCTCTAGGAATGTGCGCCATCCTCACAGCGGTTCCAAAAGCTGGGTTAATAAGACTATCTACCAAAGGAGAAAGGGAAGCTTTAAAATACTGAGGCTTTTTGACCTGTGACCTGGAGGTGTAGTGCTGAAACTTGGGCTTATCCCGTACTTCATGCGGAAGCTGAGTAGAAAGGTGGGGAAGGACAGTGTAGAGTAATTTTAAACATTCTTTAGTAACTTCAGAATGAAATATTTAATATCAAGTGTGGGACTTAATACAGGCATGTCAGTGGCTCTCACACTGTCATGACCAGAAACCTCTACTTTCAAATTACTTACCTTCCTTAGGCTTTTTTAAAATAAAATATTTTAGAAACCTATAATAAAAACTAGAGTGAATCCGCAAGGAGTTGCAGAGACTAACTATGGAGCAGAGACTGAAGGAAGGGCACTCCAGCCTGATACAGCTGTCTCCTGAGAGGCTCTGACAGTACCTGACTAATACAGAAGTAGAGGCTCACAGTCATCCATTGAACTGAGTACAGGATCCCCAATGAAGGAGTTAGAGAAAGAACCAAAGGAGTTGAAGGGTTTGCAGCCTCTTGGGACAAACAACAATATGGACTGACCAATGCCCTCAGAGCTCCCAGGGATTCAACCACCAACCAAGGACTATACATGGTAGGACTGATTATGCTGGCAGCATGTGTATAGTAGAGGATTGCAGTTGGTCATCAATGGGAGGAGAGGCCCTTGGCCCTGTGAAGGTTCTGTGCCCCAATGTAGGGGAGTGACAGGGCGATAAGTGGAAGAGGGGTGGGGTAGCAGACATGGGGAGGGGGGAAGTAACAGGGGTTTGTTCTAGTTGTTTTTATTTGTTCATTAAAAATAAAAAAAGTCACATTCTAGTTAATTAAGGAGGCAATAAACAAGTTTTTGTTGCCCTAAAAAAAAAAAAAAAAAAA
>JADRCC010232244.1:0-10874 GCA_019843855.1 Hylomyscus alleni
GAATAATTTTCTGAACAAAGAGTTTTGGTTCTGTCTCTCTCAACACATTGAGGTAGATTCACTCATTTTTTTTCTTATACTTATTTTCAAAAAGTAACTTGGAAAATATAGAGCAATACTTCTGGTAATTGCAGTCATTTGTTAGGGTGTGAAAAGAAAATGTCACATACTACATACCTTAATCCGTAGAAAATTATATTTTAAGCACAGAGAAAAGGAGTCTGTGACAAAGATATTAGAATTATTTCTTTTAAGAGCTTCTCTACTTATTTTGTGAATTATTCCTATAACTTCATGTGGTCTTCTGTCTACATCATAGTCTATTCTAATAGCATTCAAATAATCACACCTTCATTCATAGGTAAGTGCAGAGGTGTGTTACTACATGAGGTCATTTGGTTCGAAACCTACTTTATTGGTTTAATTTTACCTTAATCACCTCTAAAATTTCCATCTCCAAACAATTCTGAACAGCTAGAGGGTTAGAATTTCTTCATTCAAATTCTGTAGCACAATATTATTAGTAATATTAACCAATAACTTCTCCAGGGCAAATAGTTCATTGTAAAACTAACTTGTATTCACCAGAAGTTGTTGTTATCTTAGGGAGGCTTACTTCTGAATAAGCTCACCCTTTCTAATTCATTCTGAACTCTGGCTTACTGGTTCAACTCAGCAGTTCTGGTTCAAAACTCCTCTCCAAGCTGACTAACTCAAACTGGCTTCTCTATGAATTGTTCTGCTTTGAAAAATTGTCTTTGGATCCTGTGAACTGAACTGAACTGAACGCAACTGCTTTCGTATAAACTGGACCAAACTACACTGAACTGAATTCAACTGAACTCTACAGCTCTGCCTAAACTAGTAACTAATCTGCACTCAATGAATTATCTTCCACTCCTGACTCACTTTGTGATACGTTGGGTATATCCTATCTCTTACTCATTCTGTCAAATCTTTCCCTGATTTATCACTTTGTCTGCCTCTCAATTAGAAATCACTTTCAAACATGGCTACTTCCTTCTACAAAGCAAATTTACTTTCACTATTTTGGAGTAAATATGTATACTAAAGGTTTGTTGGTATTCCAGTCAGATTACACATGCCTAGAAGGTCTTTGGATGTGATCCTTTGCCAGAGCAATCATGTTGCTGGATTAAAATTCCTCTACAGCTCACAAATTTTTGCTTAATAATATATCCAATATTAGATTCACTTTTTTACTTTATTTTATTTTATGCTTATAAATGTTTACCTGCATTTATGTCTGTACATCTCATGTGTGTTATTTGCCTGTGGAGGCAGTAAGTTGTGAAGCCATTATGTGGGCGCTGAAAACAAAACCTAGGCCCTTGTATAGGTAACAAATGCTCTTAACTGTTGAACCATCTCACTCTTTTTTCTTTTTTTTTCTTTTTTTCGAGACAGGGGTTCTCTATATAGCCTTGGCTGTCCTGGAACTCACTCTATAGACCAGGCTGGTTCAAACTCAGATATCTGCCTGTCTCTGCCTCCCAAGTGCTGGGATTAAAGGCATGTGCCACCGCTGCCTGGCTCCAAAATTTACTTTTTTTAAATGTGAAATACTCTATTTAAGAGTATTTCAGCCTTTCCAGATAGTCCTTTCACTTGTTTTCTACATTTCGGCATCAAAACATTTCTAAATTGTGCTTTGACATTACAACAAATTGCTGTTTACTCTTTAAAGCCAAATTTGCTTTCTTCTGAGAATGTATTTTCGTGGTACATAGGTTTTTCTCTTTATAACATATATTATATAACATATGTACTGTGCATGTATGAAAGAGAAAATGCATTTGGGTGCATGTGTTTGTGTGTTTATTAAAATAATTTCAAGAGTACTTACTTTATGCCCTGGGTGTTCACATATGCCTGGCATATATTAATATATAACAAATGTTTGTTAATAAATTGATGGATATCTATTTTTAATAGGATTCTTAGAGATCATCTTTAGGTTTATAAGACAAAATCTTAAAAGATATAAAACAATTTTCTATAAACTATTTTGGGGAATACTGTCACTTAGAATGCTGGACATATAAGCCTCTGACATTATTTATACTTATATTTGGTAAAGAAGGAGATTCTAGTATTTTTCATAAACCATTTAAAGTGGTTTAGGCATCTAGATTATATGGCTAAGAATAAAATTCTGGAAAGGAAAGATAAAAATACTAGGTAGAAGTCAGTGCCACGTTTTACAAAGCCACCATTAGATGTCAAGAAGGACAAAATCTATGGAAGGGGATAAAAAAAAGAAGGGAGGGAAACAGTTTGGGTAGAAGGGGCAATGTATTTAGAAAGACTACAGGGCACCTTGAGTGATTGACTGGAACATTCATTAGTAACTGTTTCACCTTTTTCTGATCCCATATTCCAATTTAACAAACTTCTTCCTACTTCATAGTTGTGATTACTCACTAAGACCTATTTTCATTTGATACTAGACATGAAAGTCAGAATCTCATATATACTAGTCAAATTACCTCCCACTGAGCATCTCCAATATGATCTTTTTAAAATCTTTCTAGTCATAATGTTTTTATACATGTTTCATGAAAGCAAGCATAATGTTTAATACATTTTTTGCTGTCTACTATGTCAGACATGTCTTCAGCTCAGTTACAAATAAAAGAATGGCTTATTCTTTTAAAATTTAGGAAGGATATCATACAATCTATAAAGGCAAAGGCTGATATATAAAGACAAACAGGGGAAAGCAGGAAAAAATGTCAAGCAAGCTAATGAAAATAATAAAACGTTCCTTCCCATCATATTGAGATGATTGCTATGATCTAGTTCAGTGCTTCTCTACGTTCTTAATGCTATGACCAGTTCTTCAATCCAGTTCTTCAGTTGGTGGTGACTACCAACCATAAAAAATATTTTATGGCTACTTCAAAACCATAATTCTGTTACTGTTACTAATGATAATGCAAATATCTGATAGGCAACTACCAAAGGAGTCATGACCCATAGGGTGAGAACCACTGATCTTAGTTTGTAATAGATTGATCAGTATCCACCAGTCCCTAGGGTACTGACACAGAAGTTAGAATTTTTAGAACACTTTTATATCAATACAATATTTATGACATTGCTTTCTTATAAGCACTCTTTTCCATGCTTCCTTTTTTTAAAAATAAGATGCTAAGGTGCTAAGATAATTTAATTCTGAAACTTTAAGGTACTCAGGCTACTTGGGTATGACTATCAGCAAAGCATTCCAAAGGTTCTTCTCATTTATGCCTAGCTCCTGTGAGAAGCCCATTGACTCCCTGAGAAAGCAATACTCCACTCTGCTGCTTGCTACCAAAGTTTAAGTCGAGCTCCAAAAGACACAGTCACGGTTACAACAGCTTGCAACAACTGCCTCCAGATATGTTGCCAACACACACTTTGATGAACTCCAGATGCTCATGAAAACCACTATCACTCAGGAAAGAGAAAAAGCAATGAAATGAAGAATAGATGGGCTAGGAAGAATGAAAGCAAATGTCTATGATGTGCCATAAAGGAGAAATTGAAGGAGTAGCACAGAGATCCCCAACTTTAACTCTCAAATGTCCCCAACACCCTAAGCTCAATATCTGTAACATTAACTAGCCACTATAGAGCTGGAAAATTCCATAATCCAAGACTACCAGAGAACTGTAACACCAGCAGGCACTATACTGCTAGGTAATTATTGCTGATGTCTGCTACTGCTCCAGTGCTATTGGACATAAAGGATGCAAAAAGGTACTCTTAGGGCTACTAGTGGTTAAAGTCATAGTATTATACCTCTAACCTGAGAACCTAGAGACTTCTACAATAGGCCCCTCATTCTCAGGGATTGGAGAATAAGCCTTCTGTGCTGGTAAATCCAGCATATAGGCTTTGGGTATTCAAGGACTAAGACTATCCTACCTAGGAAAACATATTTGAGCTGACTCATGATTTCTATACAGGTAGAGCCAAACAACCCCATGTTTTACCATTATCTACTTCATGTTGATATGAAAGCGGTAGTGTTGTTTGCTGTGACCTATTTGGTTATATTTGTTACTGAATTATAGGACAAAGTTTGCCCTTTTCCAAGCCTCTGTCTCTGATAAATGGGCCAATGTGTCTGGCTAAGTTAGTAGCAGTCTTTGGTCCTGACAGCCTGACTTAATCAATCTTTTTAATTTATTGATCAAACCAGCAGTAAAAGAAAATTCTCCATTAAATAGGTTTATCACCTAGAATTATAGAGCTAAATGTATTTTTAGAATCTGAAATTCAGTTATCACATGACACACTGTCTGTCTTAGAAACAGCTTGCAAAGAAAAAAATCGAAAGATTAAAATGGACTCTGTGGCTTTAAGTAATGAACAAGAGGTCAGACTGTAAAACTGAGCTGTATTCTGCCAGTCTACTTCACTGAAATTGCAATGCAAAGCAATATTACCTCCAAGTAGTTTTAGGCTGATGCCTGAAGTTACAGTCATTAAACTGTATTACATATGTTGTGCTGAGCAGGCGTGTGATAGCCTATGATTTTCTAAGGTCCATTATGTTCATTATAGAAAAGACGGCTACCTTTCTACACCAGTTAGAATAAATTCCCTTCTAATCCAAGCCAAATGAGTCTACCTCCAAATTACAGCTTCATAATACTGGTCCATGAGAATCACAACATCTAACATTAATTAGGATTTAGGAATAACATCTCCTTTAACACATTTCTCACTGGGTTAACAAATCCTACCAAGTAAGTCCTTCTATACATAAATCTCAGAGGTGCTGTATTTTGTGGTTGGGATTTGAGTGTAGGTCAATTAGGTTCTGAAGTTTGGGCACTTTTTATCATATGTGTCTTCTCTGTCCCGACTTTGCTTGTGTATGTATTTTAGCACTCGATTAGGAGAGCTTTACATCTCATTTGGTTTGTTTCATGTCTCTTCCAAAAAAGCCAAAACCGTTTACTGTTTTGCCTCCCTTTTCTATTAGCCTTCCCACACCAAAATGATTCACAGGTAAATAAATGATCCTGAGTAGGGGCACCCATGGGAACATGAATGTAATATCAAGGAATTGGAATTCACTAAGGTTCACATGGCATTTAAGAAGGGGGAGAAGAATATTTTAACAATATAGCAGATACTTTAGTTGCCTCATTTGAAATAAATTTAAAAGCCATTTAAACAAAATCACAATGGCAGAAGAGCTGAGTAAGGTAGGTCAATCAAACTATTATCTGTATAAATTTAGTGCCATATTACTATTTCAGAGTTTTATAGATATGAGGAAAAGATTAATCTCTGCTCCTTTTTGCAATCCCATTGTTATTTATTTCCAGCAAGCTGTCTAGCTAAAGAATGACTCTTTCTATTCAAAGGCTAAATGAAAGGTCATTGGCTCTTGAAGATATTTTCCTGTGTTATGGGTGGGGAGGCTGTCTTGTCCTCATGCCTCTGTGTAGAATACAATTTCATTCATAATATGGAGATTCAAGCATTTTCTTATATGCTTATTTTCATGTAAAATACTTTTACAAAAATATTCTAAACATTTCACACCAAAATGAGGCCAAACACATGTGTAAAGGTGAAATAGACAATGACTTAAATTTATTGAATATAGACATTTCTGTTCACTGGTAAATTCCTTTAAAGAGGATCTTAAAACTTTATAGAAATATAAATACATTCTGATACCATTCCCAGTTAATTACTAGTTTTAATGGAATACAGTGGGACTTTGTTTTGAATGTATTCCTTAAAAATTCTTTTTGTGCATGCTAAAAGCTATTTGTGTGTATGTGTATGTATATTTGTGTTTGTGGATTCATGAGTGTATGTGTGTGGAAGCTAGAAGTGTACCTTACTTTTTGAGATAGGGTCTCTCACTGGGACCTGGAGTGTATCACCAATTAGGTTGACTATATTTCGAGTCCTAAAGATGCACCCATCCCCATCTTCCTAGAACTGACATTATAAGCACATAACACTATGCTCAGCTCTTTCACATGGGTGATGAGGATTGAACTTATGTTCTCATGTCTGTGAGACAATCAGTTTACCAACTAAGTCAACTCTCTTGAACTGAAGCTTTTGCAGAACTTTGTACCATCCTACAGACTGTAGCCTATTAATTACTCCAGAATAGCCAACTTTTTAACCATATAGGAGTCATGTTACAGGTGAGTTTCCAGATTTCAGAGATGAAACAATAGTTTGACCAGTGATCTTTTACAGTAAGCAGTGTACTTTTGAACTGTTTGAGGGGTGCTTGAAGACAAAAGAGTTCTAAACAGTCAGGGCTGGCAGATGGCTGCATCAGTAAAATGCTGTATGTACAAGCATGAGGATCTGAGTTTGAATCCTAGCACCCATCTTAAAAAAAAAGGGGCACTCCCCAATAACTCAAGTTCTTGAGCAGCATAAACAGAAAATTTCATGGGTATTGATGGCTAGACAATCCTGTTGAATCTATGAGAGCAAAAGGAAAGAAAAAGAAAAAGAATTATAGGTAGAGGGACAGTAAGATGGCTCTGATGGTTTAGCAGGAAAGAAGTTTGCTACCAAGACTAGCCTAATTACCTGGTTTCAAATCCTTAGACCTCCTAATAGATTGTCTTCTGATCTCAATACACACACACACACACACACACACACACACACACACACACACGCTAATTAAATAGATAGATTATAAACATATATACATATGAAAAGGTAGAGAATGATTTGACCTCTGGTCTCTACACACACTTGTGAACATGTAGATATGCCCCCCACATATACACAGATACATACACCTATGTAATCACATAAAGAAATTATAAATATTTGGAAGTGTTCTAGGAATGTACTCAGTCTGAATAGTGAAGCCAGTTAACTATAGACAATAAAGACTGAAAGACAGCTAACTTTAGAGACAGAGAAAATAAAATGTAAGGGCAAAGGTGACAGCTAACAGATTTGTTTCCAAGTTACTGAACTACTTAAAAGCAGATTTATAGTGCAATCTCACTTTCTGGTTAAAATAAATTAAATCACAGATTATAAGTCCTTATACAGCACTATAGAAGTCATTTCCTTACAATTTTATCTGTCTATGAATCAAAGCTATTAAAATCTTCTATTCTTGCTAAGCTACCAAATGCATATATTAATTTAGCTTTTGAAGGTAAGTTTTACAAAGAGCACAAAAAGCTACACTGAGCTGAATCAATGAGACTATGTGCACATTACCATTATGCATAAGACATTAGCACTAAGCATGACAGAACAGGAGTAAAATGATGTACAAAATTAGCCAACATTGAGATGGCATATGCTACAAACACGAGTTCACAACAAATACAAGCATTTACAGTCACATTAATCATTTATAACCTTCCAAGATCATGTAGAAAACAATTATCTTTGCATTAGACTAATTTCTATTTTGTACTTTTTAATGTGAGCTTTTGTAGCCTTTATCCTGGCTTTCTCTCCTTGTTGTAAGAATGATTATAGTCTCATTGACAAATCAGATAGAAACTGAGTTTCAGGACTCTTAAAGACTTCGGGCTTTGAAATAATATCTGAAGTGCAAGTGACTTAAAACTTTCTGTCTCAAATGTTTTATAAACTTTAGGTATGAAACAGTCTCATAAGGGTAAGTATATTCTCATGTAACTTAAAATAATAAATAATAATTGGGGTAGTTTGGGATCCAGAAGAATAGGGGGCAGAGTGGACTAGAAAGAGGATTAATAAAGTAAAACTGCACATGAAAATGCCAGTGTAAAATCCAATACTTAGTTTGCTAATCAATTAAAATGTAACATAGGGAAAAAGGATTACCAAATTATTTAATTCAATATCCTTTGAATAATATATTGTGTTTTTATCTCTTTCACATTATGTTAATGGCCTTGTAGCATAAGAAGAGAAGCACCAGCAACAACTTTAGTATTCAAAACTACCTTGGATGGAGTACAAACTACATGGCAAGTACAGAGTCTGGTGCATATATATATATATATATATATATATATATATATATATATATATATATAAATCTTTTTTTACAGTCCAATCTTTATCTACCTTCCCGCCTGCCCTCTGACTGTCCCACATCCCATAACTCCTTCAACCCTTCCCTGTTTCCAAGAGGATATCCCCACCCACACTCCCCCAGACCTCCCCAGTCCCTGGAGCCTCAAGTCTCTTGAGGGTTAGGTGTGAGTCTGGTGTTTAACTCAACCTATGCTGTTAAAGGTGATAGCTGTCCTCATTAACAGGAACTTGAGAGAGTCAAAGAACTTATTCCAACTACTACAACTAGCAAGTGGCAAGGTTGAGACTTGTCCTCAGACTGATTTCAAAGCCTGTACTACTTTTAAGTATGCTTTTAAGTCTGAAAGATACTTTGCTGGGAGAAGTCTGAACTATTTCCCATACCTTTGGCTTAACTTCTGCTATGCTGACCATTGAGCCCTCTGCATTTTGAATTATAGTTTTTCTCACTACATGTTAGACATCTAGCCCACTCTGGCTCAGATGGTCATTCCCTTTCCAGTTTGTTCCTCCACCTTGCATTTGCTGTGTTAGGAACTAACTGTCCAGGCACTAGGTATGTTCAAGCTCACCTATCTCTTGCACCTGTCTGGATTCCTAACTCAAGATTTTCTGAATCTGTGTCTGCATCTCAAAAGAGGAATGTGAGGTAAGAAGATGGGTGTTTCTTCATATTCCATGGCAGAAATAAGCCCGTATTTATCTTAGAGTGAACAGACCTGCTGCTCTGAAGGCTAGAAGTTCAATCAATCTATATTTCTAGAATCACTTCTCAAAGTTTTCCATATAATGCAACATGTTTACTAGAAAGATGGGATCTTAAACATTTAGGGACTTCACTGATGGAATGGATATTTTCAAATGTGATGAACAGCAATAATCCTCAATAACTAGATGTATTGTTCAGCAAGGAAAACACAGTTTTTTCTTTCTTACTTATCCATATCAGAGTACAGATACAAAAACTACCCAGTGAGAATATTAATGTTGTAAATGCTTTATGCGTCACTCCAATTTTGTTACTTTTCTTAGCCCTTTGATTTTCTTGATTTATATTTTATTTGCTTCCTTTTAAATATTGTTTTACAAATATTATCATGCATTTTTCAAATATTCTGTCTTTAAAACATACCATTCTATTTATACTGTAACATCCTGAAAGGCAAAAATATTTGATTTCTTTTGTAATCAGCCCCTACTATGCATAAAGTGGGTGCTCCACACATGCTGTTTATTTGAATATACTATTACTGGAGAGTGTCCTTGGCTGTTAGAATCCAGATTTGTACTCAGGAAGTAAACAGAAAAAAAAAGGCAGAACATTTCACTGAATGCTTTCCCAAACTGCCTGTGTGGAAGTACGTTGTGCTTTTTCTGTTTGTGCATGGTTAAAACCTAGATGGTGACTCATGGAACAATGTCACATTTCTGATTTAGGAGTGATTATGAATAATTATCTCTGGGCTTTAGTTCAGGAAGCAAATAGAAAGTTTGAATGTGTCTTTCTTCCCCACCAACCCTTAATGAAAACAGTCAGGACTATCTGATGACCTGCACAGCTGTTACAAACCTGGGTGTCATTGAGCACAAGGTGTAAGTTGGGTAAATGCATTCCAAATACAAGCCACTATCATGAAAGGTTTAAATAAAAGAGTTCCCATCTATCAATGACTGTTTATCCATTTTAATGGTAGGCATATTAGAGAGAGCTCCATCAGCTTCTATGTATTGTCTAGATGATTCTTCCACATACATCATTTAATAAGCAAATTGTCATGTTCAAAGACCTTTAGTGGCCCACTACTGCCTAGGAAGCAGTTTCAGAGTTCACTAGTTGTTGGTAGAGTTCTATCACAGCTGGGGGCTTTCCTCTACTGCTGAGCTCTCCTCAGTCCTCTGAAGCATAAATCCTTTCATCCAGTCACTCCACATATTCTTTAATGATACCTCCCAACATATGCATTTGCTAATGCCTTTCTGAATTTTTCTAAATTGTTTGATGAGTAAATACCCCCTACTGTATAACTGCTGAGCTCTTCTTTACCAGTTTTAATAGACTAAATTCAAGTCCCAGTTTGTAATATTTCCCAAATATCATTCTACCATTCACCAGCCATTCTTTCTATCAATACTCGAGATGTTTTAGGACTTTTCTACTTTACCCTATCACTCTAATCACTTTACATACTGACGCTGATACTATTTGTGTAACACATGATCTTATCCTTAGCTTGATACTATACAGATATTATATACATAGTATTGCTCACACCAACAAAAGTGTAATTTTACCAGAGCAAGCATATTGATCAGTCTTTCTTACTATACATAGATACAAATGACAACCTTGATAAATACCTAATTTGAATTACATTTAACAATTTTTGTTGGCGTATATTTGTGATGTACCTGCATGTGGACATGGAATTTTGATTAAACATAAGAAAAATTGGAGCAGATACTCTTGGTACCTTGCCTAAGTACCCTTAACTGAGGCAAGCTTACATCCACTAGTCACTCAGGTTCTGTATATTCCAGCTGCTTCACAACTATAATCGCCTTGGGAGTTAAGATGGGTCACTTCCTTATATATTTCATGGAAATTTACTTGAATGCAACCCATTACTAAATGGATGACACACACAAGGACACAAAGTTCCCTCTTTCTTACCTTAGAGCAAGGCAAACTCACAGATCTAACCCATGTTTGTATGAACAAGCCATGCTTCTTCTGATGGCATATCCTTATTTAGCTGCTTCTCGTATTTTTGTTTTGTTTTGATTTGTTTATTTGTTTGTTTTTTTTTTTTTTTTTT
>JADRCC010232260.1:0-14669 GCA_019843855.1 Hylomyscus alleni
ACATCTACACAATGGAGTACTACTCAGCTATTAAAAACAATGAATTCATGAAATTCTTAGGGAAATAGATGGATCTGGAGAATATCATCCTGAGTGAGGTAACCCAATCACAAAAGAACACACATGGTTTGCACTCTCTGTTAAGTGAATATTAGCCCAGAAGATCAGAATACACAAAGTACAAATCACAAAAGAAACTCTAGGAAAAAGGAAGACCAAAATGTGGACACTTCATTCCTTCTAAAAAGGGGGAACAAAATACCCATGGAAGGATCTGAAGAGACTAAGTATGGAGCAGAGACTGAAGGAAGGACAATTCAGCCTGATATGGCTGTCTCCTGAGAGGCTCTGACAATACCCGTCTAATACACAATTAGAGGCTCACAGCCATCCATTGAATTATGAACTAACTAGTACCCTCAGAGCTTCCAGGGACTAAACCACCAACCAAAAAGTACACATGGTGGGACTTATGGCTCCAGCAGCATGTGTATAGTAGACGATGGCCAAGTGGGTCATCAGTGGGAGGAGAGGCCCTTGGCCTGGTGAAAGCTCTATGCCTCAGTGTAGGGGAATGCCAGGACCAGTAAGCAGGACAGCGTGGGGTTGCGATCAGGGGGAGGGGGAATGGGGGAGGGAACAGGTGTTTGTTCTTGTTGTTTTTTATTTTTTGTTTTTATTTTTTTTGGAGGGGAAACTGGGAAAAGAGATATTGTATGACTTGTAAATAAAGAAACTATCTAATAAAAAAAATCTCTGAAGACCTAAATCTTAATATCTTAAGCATAAATTTATTAATATAACAAAAGTTTTCAATAATCTTATAGAAGCTGATAGTCATTTCATTGACAGGTTTTGTGTATGTGATGTGAGGAAACAATGTAAGCTTTTGAAGAGAAATGACTTTGTGTTTCTTTTAATAAGTTTAGGTAAATTGACAATCGTGTATGTAATAGGGCTCTTATTTTCTACCTCTATTTCCTGTCTTGAATGCATGGAAAGTCAAAATAATGCTTGCAACAACACAACATGAACCAATCTATGAAATTTAATGTCTCAAATAAGATTCAGCATGCCTGAACAAGAATACACTGAAGAAAAAGTTACTGTAATTATGAAACTTACAGCCATTAAGTAATTTATGTTGTGTATGTTTGCTGCCTCTTTTTATGAACTCTTAAATAAGCAATCTTAGAAAATAATTTTCTGGGAAATGACTAAGATAACCAGAGATAAGAAATTAAAATGAATTATTTGGCAGCTACTGGATGGTAACTTTGGATTCAGTTCTGCAAATGTAATTGCCTGTGTATTGTAAGCAGCTAGAAACACTTTCTCAAATGATCAACATCTATTTCTAAAATTGCACTTATGGATAATACGCAGAGTTACAAATGATCACGGACTTTCCTTCCAAGAATCAATCCAAGGAGAAATCTTCAAACAAATAGACACCTTTTAATAAGTCAAGTTCCTGCTGAGAACTTGAAGGCAATCATAAGAGATAAAGAGTCCAGGAAAAATATACAATAAATAACTCCTACAAAACTGGAAATGTGCAGAGTTCTAAATCTTCAGGAATCCACAGGGTGTTCACAAATATATTTAGAGGGCAGGGTTTTCAGAGCTAACATAAAATCTACCTCATTATCTTCCTGTGTTTCCTCTTATAAGAATTCTGAACAGAGGGTAACTAGAAGAGGGGAATTAATCTAAACTTCTTTCCCATCAAAAGTTCATTACAAGTGCCCTTGGCTCTGTTCTCATCTCCTTCATCCCTGCACATCTCTCCTGCATGACTTCAAAGAGAACTTTCCACACAGGAGATAGGAAAGGGAGGCTAGGGGATGAGAATGGGGCCACCTCTGTTAAAAGAAAGGCTTAATTAAGTACATATTTGAAGAGTGCCTTTGACATAAAAAAAAAAAAAAAAGGAGGAAGAAAATTCAGTACTATTGACACTGGCTGAGAAGCCCTTGGTCCTGGGAGCAAAGCCTTTCAGAGATTAAGGAAACAGTTTATATTCTTCTCCTCCAGGCAAGCATTTTTTTCAATGGGTTTCTTTATTGATCTGTCATCCTGAGAGAGTCAGTAAATCTAGCATCTGCATATTGATTCCTAGTTGGTTTGGAAGAAGAGGAAAAAAAAAGTCAAAGCTATATCTTTCTGAAATCTGAATAAAAGTGCAATGTGTGTGCTTATAAAGGTAAGCACATTTCTCTGCAAAGGGGTTATAAAACACACAAAAATTGGTGGCAAAGAGATTTAACTATATGGCAAGAGGTTTTCATTTTTGTTTGTTACTTGGAAATTTAACTGGTGGGTATTAGTCATGAAATGACCAATTTTAATGTAACAGCATGTGAAAGTTGGAGGTTTAGACTGAGGCACCATGATTCCACAGATATAAAATCCCAAAGTGAGATGCCAGACTGAAATACACATCATCTACAAAAACAACTGGTTGGAAGTCTCTAATGCCCATAATGATAGGATTGAGAATGAAAGCCATGGAAAGAGGTAATCTATGTGGGGGATTTTTTTTTTTTTTTTTTTTTTTTGAAGTGAGCTGCGTTGGGCTCTCTGGCTCGCTATCTATCCAAAAGGCAAGGCATGAGAATCTTCCTTTCCCCAGATACAAAATGAAGGGCTTCACTGAAAGTATGTAAAGAGCTTTAGGGTGCAATTTGGGGAACTCCCTAGTCTGCTCTTTGAAAAATGCCCTGACATTCTTCATAACAATGCCAGGATTCTCTGCGGTGGACTGGCTGAGAAAGAGCAGGGCGTTTGCTTACAACATAATGGCATTCCCAGTAGTGGAGACGTGGGAAACACTGTCCTGAACAAGAGAAGGTAGTGAGGGCAGGAGGGGGTTTCGGAGACATTTTACATTCTGGTTGGCAGGGCTCCCGGAGAGGCAAAAGGAAAGGACAGATGAGCTGAGGGTGAGTGGACCCTGACAATATTGCTGAGGTGAAAGCGACATCTGAAGATAAGTTATTGGATGAACATGCACAACAAATATCCCTAGGGAGAGCTAATCTACAAAGAATCACAAAAAATTTAACTATCTGTTAGGTCAGTTCGCTCTCACATTGTCTTGTGATAGTACCTGTCAGAAGAAAAACTTCTCTAACTGCCTTTGGCCTCCACTCTCTTCACTTAGGAACAGTATCAGGAACAAGTTATTTTGGGAAGATAAGTGTGAAACAGAAAGATACAGTCCCTCCATTGTTCAACGACCAAATAGTCAATCTACAGGCAGGCTTTGGATCAGAAGGTAAAGTTACTGGGTTGAATTTTGACGATTGAAGACAGAGCATTGTAACTTCTCTTCTAAAAAGCCAGACTGACAATAGCAAAACAGAACTCTAACTAGGCATAGTGACAGACTTCTAAATGGTAAGCTAGGGAGTTGGTTGCAGAAGGGTATTGGTTCAAGACCAGCAGAGAGGGATGCTATCTCAAACCAACACACACAATATTAGTTTTGATTGACAAATCGTAATTGTGTTCATTCAAGGGGTGATGATTTTTAAGGTACACAAAGCCATAGATGGCATGATTCAATTAAACTACTGACATCAATACTGACAATCACCTTACTTAACTTTTACTTTTTGTATGAGACATTTGAAATTTGCTCAATAATCAACAATATGGTTGATGGTAACCATGTTTCTTCTTGGTAAATCTTAGTATCTATACTTCCTGTCTATTAGAAACAGTTCCCTAATGCCTATTATGCATATATGACATATTTTATGAATTTGTTTTTTTGCTAATGGACACCGGATTACTTGTTTCCCACTGCTCTGAACAAATAACCTGAAACAAGAAGGCAAAAATTTATCTTTAGTTTCAAAGTCAAGAGTGCATCATTGGATAGAGGAGAAAAGATAATACAAGAACAAGCCATTGCAGAGTACTGTACCCAGGACATTCTTGTGATAACTTACTTCCTCTACCTAAACCCTACCAACTGCTTCTCATTGCCTCCTGATAATGCCATCACATTATTAATCCATCAGAAAAGTAATTATTTATTAGTTCAGAGGCCTTACTCTGCATGGGTAAACCCTCACAGACACTCCCACAGGTGAAATTACTAAGCTCCTAAGGGTTTTCTAGTCCGATCAATTCATAATCAAAATTAACTGTCTTAGACAGATAGGTTGTTTTCACATTTTGGTTATTGTGAGTGATGTTTTCATGAACATTAGTGTTCACATATCTCTTTGGCATATTCATTTCACTTCTTTGAATATATGTTCAAAGTGAGAATAATGTACCATATGTTAGCCTTTCCTTTTCATCTCTTTTTGGAGGAATCTTCATAGTGTTCGACAGTATGATTTTTGAAATGAGACCATGCTTACTAAAGAAGACTCAGTTATCTAAAAGTGATGTAAAGAACATGAGACCTTTAAATTTTCTATCTAATATCAGTGTTTAAACTACCCCTAATAGAAAGAATTAGGACTTGTGATATAGCTCACTGATAAAGTACTTGTCTGACATACACTCCTTAGTCTTTTTGTCTCCACATGCTGAGCAAACTGGGTCTCTGGGTTAATCTTTCATCCACTGCAAAAAGAAGCTTGTCTGATGAGAGTTGAGGAACTCATGAATCATTAGGTACAGAGAAAATTACTTAGGAGTTGGCATAATACTACGTTTGTTTAGCAGAATAATGGTCCAAGGCCTATGGCATACCCAGCATGTGTTCTTGGTCTCATTAATGGTATCAAACACAAGTTCTGTCTCAAGGAAGTGGCCTAGAATAAAATGCAAAGTGGTTTAACACTAGATTAACACTTATGTCACTATTGCACCAGTGGGTACACGTTGTCAGAACACTGAACACTGTTGTGGGTAGGTTTCACAGCTTGGTAAGAATGTTGGTTAGCAATCAGAGCACTTCTCAGAAGCATGAAAGCTCGCCATTAGAAAGAAAGACTTCTCCGTGCTCGATGATTCAAGAGTCTGTTGTTTTGAGAGATAGGACCTTACCAAAATACATGTTGATGGGTAACCAAGAACATTGGAGATAGCATATAATCTTTAGGGATCTATAGGACCAGGTACTGTGTGTTTTATGTTTTGATTTATAGCTTATTGTGTCTGTGATAGGCACTATGGGCCCCTTAATTACAGAATTATTCTACTTAAACTTTTTAAAATATATGAAAATAGTGTAGAAAGCTTCTCTTATAGTAGGTTCCCATATGGTTTTTTCAAGACCTTTGGTGTTATTAGTCTCTGTACTTCTGCCCTGCCCTCCATCTCCCACCCAACTTAACACTTCTTGTTCCATTACTACCTATTCTTCATTATATCACCTTTATTCAGTCCTCCCTCCCTTGTTAGACTCTTCAGGCCCCCTTACTAGTTTTCTTATTTATTTGGGCTCTCCAATTTAAGTTATGTATGTAAATACTCAAAGTTGGCATTTGAGTATAGAGACGACTTGTGGCATTTATAGTTCTGAGACTCACTTATCTTACTTAGAATGATTATTTCTAGCTCCCTGTGAATTTCACAATTATCTTTTTATTTACAGCTACAGACTAGTTTGTTGTTTTTTGCACCAGATTTTCATTATTTGTTCATCAGTTGATGTATATATATAGAATGTTTCCATCTTCTGGCTATTGTGAATATAGCAGCAACTAACACGAATGAGCAAGGATCTTTGTAGTAGTGCATAGTGTCCTTTGGGAATGTGCTCTGGAGTATTAAAACTTAATTATATGACAAGCCTATTTCTACCATTTGAGGAACCTCCACTTTGATTTGCATAGTGTATACACCAGTCTGTACTCCCACCAGCAGTCCCTTTAACTTTCATCCACACAGCACTTGTTGTCTTTTCTCTTAGCCATTAAGACTAAATCTCAGAGTATCTTTAATTTGCATTTCCTTGATGGTTAAGGTTATTGAAAATTTAAAAAATATTCCTCAGGCATGTGTATCTCTTCTTTTACAAATTTTCTATTTAGGTTCATATTCCATTTATAGAGTGAGGGTTCTCCCTACCCCTGCCTTGGTATTTAGCTTTTTGTGTTTTGTATATAACTCAGATACCAGTTACTGTCAGACATATCACTGGCAGAGTTATTTTTCCATGATCTCTATGATGTCTCAGCCAGCATTCAATGGTGTCCTTTGTTGTACAGAAGATTTTTAGTTTGATGAGACCTCATTTGTTAAATATTGGTCTCAATGCTTGTGCCACCAGGTAAAAGCCTTTGCCTATATCCATAAGTATAAAACTTTTTCCTCTTTTTTTTTTCTATTTTGTCCTCTGACAGGTTTAGGGTACCAGGTCTTACATGGAGGCCCTGGATCTATTTGGAGTTGAATTTTATACAGAGTAAGAGATAAAGATCTAATCTCATTCTTCTACATATAGCTATCCAATGTAACCAGCATCATCTGTTGAAAATGGTATTGTTCCTCCAATGCACATTTCTTACCTCTTTCTCAAAACTCAAGTAGCTATAGGTAAAACATTATGCTCATATCTTCAATTATATTCCATTGTTCAACATGTCTGTTTTGATGCCAGTATCACACTGTGTTAATTACTATAGCTCTGTAATATAACTTGAAATCAGGGGTGGTGATACCTCTAAAAATATTTTTATTGTTCAGGATGGCTTTGGCTATCCTGCTTTCTTTGCTATTATTTATTTATTTGTCTGTTTGTTTTGTATGTGTATGTTTCAATCTAAAATTTAAGATTGTTTGTTTCAATATTTCTGAAGAATTGTGTTGGAGTTTTGATAAGACTTGATCTGAATCTATAGATTACTTTGGTGAAATGTTCATTTTCTGAATATTAATCATCAGCCCATGGGCACTAGAGGTTTTCCTATCTTCTGGTGCCTTCTCCCATTTCCTTCTTTAGAATCATAAAGTTTTTGTTGTTTAATAATTATTCTTCCTTAATTAGACTCAGTGTGTTATAAGAGCTTTCAGGAACTACCTGGGTTCTTCCCAGGAGAAGTGCAGTGCCACAGGGCACTGTTTCCTAAGAGTTTATCTTTCTTCTCTTCTTTTAATCAAAGCATTGTTAACTCATGTTTTAAAATTCTCCTATAAGCACAAAAGTATCAAACCTAAGTCAGTTTGGGAGGAGTGGAGTTAGAGAAAACCTACAAGCGCACTCCTCCAAAACAAAGTAGAGCTGTGCATACTTACAAGTATTTAAATTGAAAGTCTGCTGAAACAAACCAAGACACAAAGACCCACAAAACAACTCCCTAAGAAATACAAAATAATGAAAACTTTGTCTTAGAGGGTCAGTGTATCTCATAACCTTTGCTGTGCCAATTGTTCTTTGGTTGACTTAAAATAATAATTAAAACAAACAAACAAAATAGCAACTCTGCTCAACAAAATATACCTCTTCCACTGACTTCATTAAATTAAAAATAAGAGAGGGGAAAAAAAAGACAAAAATCAGAAAACAAAAGAACCCTTGAAGGCATTCATAATTGCCTGACTCGTTTGATCCTGTGCATAATGGATGAAACTCAGGTAGGTTTTCTGTAACCCTGTAAACACATCTCCAGCTTTGCCCAGTGAGGGGCCTCATCACCCACTAGCAAAGTACCATCCACCTTATTGATGACAGGGATCTGGGTCTCCAGGTCTAGATCAAGGTGAGTAGTAGGCTCTTCCATGCGTGCCACCTCCCGGTCTACTCGCTTTTTCCTGTTTCCCTTCTTATGAAGCAGTGGATGTCCATCCTCCATTATGCCATTAGCTATCAATCCTTGCTTCTGGAATGTTAACTTCAATTCTTCTTCAGCTTTGATCTAAACTGTAAACTCTCATCCATGCCTGGCCAAAGTTTTGTAAACTGGGCTTCTGCTATGATGACTGACTGCAGATGGAAGATGGATTTTCCTCTACCATGGAAGCTACACTGCTACTTCGTGGTGTGGAAACGAGAGAGTCCCCATACTCTCCTGGGGTCAAAGAGGGACTGTCTAATAAAGGGTTGCCTGGCCCCTATAGATTTACTTTTTAAATTTTCTACAACCTCTTTATATCGCCACGCTGCACATCAAGCTCCCACCGTATGACTCTTTGGGGAAAAAACTTTACCCATATTCCAATCAGGATATTCTCTTCTATTGTACCTTACACTTGAAAGATTATATCTAAGTAAAATCTGCTGTTTAAATTAAAGTGTTTTACCACTATTTAATTTTTACCGTATTTTTTTTACCATATTTTTCCCCTTACCATAGCACACAAGATAAGGTTCACATGAAAGTCAAATCCACATAGATAGATATAATATTGGTGGGATTGGCTATTTGAAATGATAGAGAAATGAGAGGTCTTTTATTTTAAAAAACTACAACATGTAACTTAACTATTAGAATTATGAAAGTATTGCATTATTACTAACATTATTGTGTAAAATTTCATTTAATTCTGCCTACTATTAACAATAAATATTATTAACATCAATAAAACTGACTGCTTAAACAGTTTTAGGTATTATTTTTTTTAGAAAGGAACCTATTGCTATATTAGCATATTAAGATATTATTTTTAAAAAGTCTCTGGGCTTGATTTAATATCCACAGTTGTAATAACAAAAGTTGCTCTTTCCTTGTCTATATTTTCCACTCAAAGTCAGTAACACAAATCACATTGGATGTGGGAACTTCTTTCAAAGGTAGAAAATACAAACATGTGACATGCTTTTAACATCATGGTTCAAACCTAAGGCCAACAGGGACCCATGGATCTTGTCATGAACATTCAATTAGGCAATTGGTTATCGTTGCCATTTACAGCTCTTCAGTTTAAAACTCTGATGAAAGAAAAGAATTTCCTCATAGGAACTATTGTGTAATCATTAATGTAATTTGTTAATAATTCATGGGATCAGACCTTTTTCAGTTTAAATATCATAACTTTGTACATTTTATGCTAATGTGATATGAATTTTACAAATCACATGACATGATTTCAGTTACACTTGACCAAAGTATTAATTTTTAATAAATATTAAGAGCCCTACGTAGAATTAATTACTGTGTTTGTATATACAGTAGTACATTGGATCTGAGAATTGCTGTCTATAAGATTACTTCTCTTTGAACATTCCATTCTATGCTGAAATGAAATTTTTATTCATTTCTACAGCAAAATATTTTTCTCTGTAAAAATAGAATTTCCTATGTGCAAATTCCAAGCTACAATAAAAGAAGGTTCCATTCTTACAATCCACATAAACTTTTTGATACAAAGTTTCCTTTCTAAATTTAATTTTCTTTCTGAATCTTCATTTGACAGCTATACAGCATAGAGTATAAGTTTTAAGTAGTTTCCTGTCCAAATGCATGGGATGAGAAATATCATCCTAAGTGAGGTAAACCAGACCCAAAAGGCTATGCATGGTATGTACTCACTGATAAGTGAATATAAGACAAAATGTATAGACTACCCATAATGCACCCTGAAGACCCTAAAAAGTTAAACAAGAGGGAAGGACCAAATGAGGATTCTTCAATCCCACTTGGTAGGGGGAGCAAAATAATCATGGGAGGCTGAGAGAGTGAGGGACATGAGTGGGAGAGAAGAAGGGAAGGAGAAAAGGGGGGCAGGATCAGGTATTGGGGGAGACAAGAGAGAAGCCCAGAAGGCTAGAATAATGAATGGAAATACGCAAGTGTGGGGGGAGGGGAATCCTCTAGAAAATCCAGAGACTTGGCATGGGAGAGGCTTCCAGGACTCAATGTGGGTAACCTTAGTGGAAATGCACAAAAGTGGGAATATGAAACCTGAAGAAACCACCTCCAGTATTTAGACAGGATCCCCAGTGGAGGGATGGGGACACCAACCCACCTTCAAAAATTTTGACCCAATATTGTTCCTAAGAGAAATGCAGGAACAAAGACAGAACAAAGACTGAACAAATGGCTGGCCCAACTTGGGATCCATCCCACGGGTGTATACCAAATCCTAACACTGTTATTGATTCTATGTTGTGCTTTCAGACAGAAGCCTAGCATGGCTGTCCTCTGAGAGATTCTACTAGTAGACAACTGAAACAGATGCAGATACTTAAAGCCAATCATTGGACTGAGATCAGAGACACCTATGGAAGAATTAAGGGAGGGATTGAAGGAGATGAAGAAGCTATAACCACATAGAAAGACCAACAGTGTCAACTAACCCATACCCCTCAGTGCTCCCAGAGTCTAGCCACCAACCAAAGAACATACATAGAGCCCCCTGGCAAATATGTAGTAGAGGGCTGCCGTGCCCTGCCTCAGTGGGAGAAGATACACCTAATCCTGCAGAGAATTGATGCCCTAGGGAGGGGGAATACCCTCTTAGAGGTGAAAAGGAGGGGGGCATGGGGGAAGAACTCTTCGAGAAGAGACAGGGGTGGGGGTGACATTTGGGATGTAAATAAATGAAATAATTAATCAATAGAAAATTTTCCTGTCTTTCTAATTAAATTGTTTTTGTTGTTCTTTTGCTTTGTTTTTCTCTTTTAGGAGGGCATTTGGACCCAATAGTTCCTTCTCCTTAGTATATAGCACAGTGCTTTGTGAATACTTAGGCAAGTTTAGTTTATAGGAAACATTTTAAGAAGAGACTTCATGAGTCCTATTTTTTTTTCTTCAAGTAACCCCATATCCCTGCAGATGTTTGGTCGCAGGCACAATCCTAGATATGAAAGATGCTTTGCTATGCTTGTCCCTGAAGAATTTATAATCTATTTACAGATATATAGAGATTTGAAAGAATTATTTATAAAAGGTTTAAAATGAGTGGTTATAACACACTGTGGGACAAGTTCAGAAAAGGAAGCAACTACAGTAGTAAGTGTTAATATGAAATGTTCAGAAGTGAATGATAATTTATATAATTTTAAACTTGTAGAACTTTTAAAATGTGACTTTACAAAACTATTCATTTTCACCTCATGGTTTCTTGGGTGAAGGAGTGTCAGAAAGAGAAGAGCGAGAAACTCAGTGAATTTTTGAAAAATTAAATAGCAGTAATTGCAAGATGATCAAAGATTAATTACTTGATTTCATCAGATGGGAGCCCATCAGGAGGGCACAGTCTTCATGATGCGCTGATCAACGTTATGCCATGTGAGTGTGGTAGAAAGTGTACTATCATGGGAAATCATGAGTAATAGCAGCCGTGTGTTCTTTCAACCTAGGCTCTTAGCATGCTCTGCTAACTGTGTCTACAGTCACAGAAAATAAAGCTCCCATACCTTCAGGATTATGTCCAATTCATTAAGTAGCCCATTGATGAATTACCAATATGCTCTTTCTCTCACGTTCATACTGGCTGTGCTAACCGATTAGTATCTAGAAAAGTTGTGAATTAAATTTGCCTGCCTTAAAAAGGCACATTTCTGCTTGGAGATGATATTTAAAAATGCATGTAGGAGTTTCATTCAGCATAGACTACAATACACACTTAAATCACTCTTAAAGTAGAAACCTGTCTAATTATTTTGGGTGTCATGAATTGCTAATGTCAATGCTAAGGGTATGTTCTTTAGTTTGAACTTTGGAAAGCAGGGCAGTTTGTAAGTTAAGTACTATTCAAGATATGGTGACGTGCAGTACTTATTTCTTAGCCTTATAGTAACCTCAGTATGTTATCTTTATAAGGCCTTCTGTGCATGCTGCATGATTCTTTAAACTAGTTGTTTTTGAATAGTTTATCATTGAACTCGAGACTCTTCAGATAATAGATCTGGAGACAAATGTGTATGGTAACATAGGTAATAAGCTGATAAGAAATAGAAAACTATGACTAAAATTATGGAGTAAGCGTTACCTTCTTGAAACTTTGGGGTTAAACATAATATGCAATATAAAAATTCATCCTAAATATTTTCAGAGGACCGCTTCTATGACCTCCACAGAGAGAAAAATTTGTGCGAATTCCTCTTGCATAATGGTATGGCATTTGCAGGTAGTCTCTGCATATATCCTTGTGTGTGCTTTCCATAATCTTTGGAATACACGTAAGATCTAATTTAATGTCACTGCTGTGTAAATAGTAGGTATATAGTGTTATTTGAGGGAGTGATAGAAAGGAAAGGAAACTGTCTGTGTTCCGAATGGATCAGAGCCCTAAGCACACAGGACAAGAAGGATGCTCAAGGTAGGTAGTGCTCAAGCTGGAGAGAGCCTAAAGGGTGCGTTGGGTGCTGTGATGCAGAGAGGTGTGCCCACATGAGCTTCCCTCCTGTGCACTCAGCCTCCTGTTCAGCATGCAGCAAATTAATTGATTCTTTTTTTGTAAAATTTCTCCTATTTTCCCAAAGGTTTTGGTTCATGATTTGTTAAATAAATAGAAAATACATGGATATGAGTATTAAACTGTATATAAATTTACTTATATTTACATTTTTGCTTTTTCTCATGGCATCTATCTCATCGATGTTCATGCCTCTTTTGCTTCATTATATAATATACTTTTTGGTAGATAAACTTAAAATAAGGGTTTCCTCTTTAGATGATATCAGTAATAAATAAACTTCCTTGAGTCCTCAAATAGTCTAACTTGGTTCTCATGACTAAGACTGATTTTTTTTTTTTTTTGAGACAGGGTTTCTCTGTGTAGCCCTGGCTATCCTGGAGCTAATTCTGTAGACCAGGCTGGCCTTGAACTCAGAAATCAGCCTGCCTCTGCCTCCCAAGTGCTGGGATTAAAGGTGTGTGCCACCACTGTCTGGCTTAAGACTGATATTTTTATTTGCTGGTTTAAGAAGAAGTTAGAGAAAGAACTAATGGAGTTGAAGGGTTTGCAGCCTCTTGGGATGAACAACAATATGGACTGACCAATGCCCTCAGAGCTCCCAGGGACTCAATCACCAACTAAGGACTATACATGGTGGGACTGATTGTGCTGACAGCATGTGTATAGTAGAGGATTGCAAAGTCAGTCATCAATGAGAGGAGAAGCCCTTGGCCTTGTGAAGGTTCTGTGCCCCAATGTAGGGGAATGACAGGGCCGATAAGTGGGAGAGGGTGGGGTGGCAGACAAGGGGACAGGGGAGGTAACAGGGATTTGTTCTAGTTGTTTTTATTTGTTCATTAAAAATAAAAAAATAAAAAAATAATTAAACTTTAAAAAAAAGAGAATGGTTGCCATCACATTGTGTAAACGGCTAAACTATGAAGGTGGGAGTCTCTGCATAGCAGGTTGAGATTTACTTATTGATCATTAACAGCTTTGTACCTTTCAGAGCTGCTTTTATCCTAATGTGTCTGTTTCTGCCAAGAATACCAGCCCCAACACAGTCCCTATGAATCCCACTGCATTTCTCATGGACATAATTGTCTGATCAGCTTAACAAGTGCAATCAAGTACTTTCAATATGATAGTGATATCATGTTGATAACAAAAATTCAAAGATAAATTATATTCCATATTTTCAAAGTACATTTTTAGCATAATTACTGTGCAAGGAAATTTGTGGTAAATAAATAAAGGATCATATTACCAGGAATATAAAATGCTGGATGTGGGGTTGGGAGTCAGTTCAATGCATTGGCTTAGAGTACTGTTGCTCTGCTCATACACATCTGTTTAATCTCAGCATCTCAACATATCTACTGAGTAATTTAGGGGTTAGGCAAATTACTTGTATATTTTATTAGATATTTATTATGTACTTTTTAATGTATAAATGTAATAATCATAGTGCACATGTACTTCAAAGATTTATTTTAAAAATTAAATGTGTTGATATACATGACACTGCCTGGCATATATACATTCTATGCAAGTATTTGTTTCTATTATTAATAGCCTTATCAAAGAATAATGTATACAAAATTCTTAGAAGAATGCATGCTCCATATTATTGGAAATATTAATAATTACCCCATCATTTCAAGATAGCTAATGCTATATTTTGAGAAAGTAAAAACCAAATTAAATTGGAACAAGCAAAATGCTTATGCACAGATGGATAAGGACTGCTATATTGGGCAACTCTTCATCAACTTAGAGAGAAACATGTTGTTACGTCTATTATGGACAGGTTTATTTGTATTTTACTGTAGCTTAAAACAAGGCCTTGTTATTATATAGAATGTAGGCTGGCCTCAAACTCATAATCCTCCTGCCTCAGCTTTCTAAATACTAGGATTGCAATCTTGTGCCACTGTGCCCAGCTAGGATAGGAATTGAGAAGAGAATGGCTTTGAATATGAACATTTGTTACACAGCAGAGTGAGATACACAAACAGAGAGAGTAAAAACCACCAACTTCAACGCTCTGGCTACACAGGAAAAACAGATTTCAATATTAAACCTCGGTCAGTTGTTACATGTTGATGACATAACCACAGTTATTCTCTGAAAAGTTTGCAATGAAGGCAATTGTATAGAATAGGATAGTAGTGCCAAACCCCAGGCTTTCCTTTTTTACTAAGGTAGCAAGCAAAACAAGTCCCTCGTCCTAATTAAGATTCTGTGTATTGGTGTCTGCATCAAAAACTTGAAAGCTATATCCGTGGTGACTTGTCTACTCATCTTACAAAGTTAAATGGATTCTGATGAAGGACAGTGGATTTTTTGAATCTTAATGATTATGTCCGTTCAATTGTAATTTCACAAGCATTTTTTACAGGAGGTTAAAAAAAAAA
>JADRCC010232265.1:0-10167 GCA_019843855.1 Hylomyscus alleni
GGATGATGTTTAAAATGTGTGACTAATCTGTGAACTATCAAGGAAATCTCTCCTGATCTCTATGCATAGAAGTAAAAAAGTGCAGCTTTCCAGTTTGGGTCATAAATATTCAAATCTGAAGAATTCGATCGTAATTTCATCCTACACAATTTTATAAACTAGCCTTCAAAGATGACTAACTAGGGGTATGTGCTTTTATTTTCAGATCCACGTCTGTCTCCAACAAAAAACTGTCTAAATATCAGTTAGAGAAAGTATCTGATAAGACATTCCTTTGCTGTACCTAAAAGATGCTAATCCATGGTCATCTCATTGTGTGCTTGCTCTCATATTAGGAACTGAGGCTCATACGCTTGAATGGTTAGTCATCTGGTATTAGCACTACTTGAGAAGGATTAGAAGGTGTGGCCATGTTGGAGAAGTGTGTTACTAGGGGTAGACTTTGGGGTTTCAAATGCCCAAGCCATATCAATGTCTCCCTTTTCTTTCAGCCTGTGGATATGGATGTAAACTCTTATTTACTTCTCTAGTACCATGTCTGCCTGTGTGTTGCCATGCTTCCTGTCATAATAGACAAAACCTCTGAAACCACAAGCAAGGCCCAAATAAATACTCTATTTTATAAGAGTTGCTATTGTGTCTCTTCATAGCAATAGCACACTAAGACAGGTTGTGATGATAATGAAGTAGTAAATATGGCAATAATGATGATGACAGTGGTGAAGATAAAAGTTATGATGATGATGGTGAGGGTGTTGGTATTATGAAGATTATGATTGTGAACATAGTAAATAGTACAAGAAAAATGATTTTGGTAATAGTGTAAATAAAAATAATCTTTGATGGACATAGGATAGTAAACTTTGACAATTCCAAGAGTATCTGTCATCAATAACCTTTAACAATCTTAATATTTTTATAGTTACCCAATTCTTCCTTTGCAGAAATTAAGTACATTGATTGTAATGATAAATTGCCCAAGACATTGTCTAGTTTCTCAGTGGAACCCAAGGGCTAGAATAGAATTTCCAAACTGGCAAGAAGGTTATATACAAGGCCTGCTGGAGGAAAAGCCACCTAACTGCCCACAGCAAAAAACACTTACACAATGGGGTAGATATCCAGTACAAGATTCTTTCCTGTTTTTCAACAGAAAGTTTGTTTTCAATGTGAAAGAATTGATGGATGTTTCTTATTTCTTTGTTTTCTGTAGTAGGTAGTAAACAACACATTCCATTTCATTCTTTTCTATGTCTTATCAATAACAAGATTGCCTCTTTCTGCTTTCTTGTAAGTACCTGGGATCAGGATCCTGTTTATAGCTTCTACAGCCAGGGGATTCCTTTGTGTCTAAAGAAAAATAGCAGAAAGTTTGAAAGAGAGATTTGTGAAGTTTAAATGTTGGCTTCCCTACAGATTTTCAGTGTGGCCTTGGGCAATTTTCTTGAACCATCTGAGTTCAATAATATCCATTTTGCAGTATATATTCCCTGTCCTCCATCTTCATTCCTTTCCTTTATAGTCTAGTGTTTCTCATGCATGTTGACAAGAATTTTGAAGTTACATGGCATTGCTGTGGTTTCTGTGGTCTATGTTGTGGTCTCTGCAGCCTATTGAGAAGAACTTGAAGATTGCTATCCCACTGTGAATTGTAATTTGGTTGTAGTCTGTAACCAAATAAGAATGAAAGCATGTTCCAATTGTGAGATAAAGGTATTCTTTAAAAAGAAAAAACACAGGATATGTGACATATAAGAGATTTATAAGTCTCAACTACATCCTAACAACAGAGAAGAATAAAAGCTTGTGAGAAGGGCATTTGCCATGGTGTTGAAGGTTTAACTTCTAGGGTCAACATGGTAGAAAGAGAGAACTAAATTCCTCAAGTTGTCATGCAATATCCATGTGGGCATAGTAACACACAAACATACACACACACACACACACACACACACACACACACACACACACCACACAGATACATAGACACCCAATGCATACATACAAGCAAACATATGTAAAAATATACATATACATACATAATACATATATAAATTATATAAATAAGTATAATATAATATATTATTTATATGTAATATATAAATATTACTATATAATATTTATTAAAACTTTTTTAAAAAGCTAAACAGATTTTAAAGTATGTAATCCATCAAAGAATTGAAGGCACAAGGCAAATCACAACATCTAAACACAAACATATAGGTAAGAATAAATATCAGAGCAAAAATTTAATAGCAGAATTCTCAGATGAAACCGATGTCTGTAGACAACATTCTAAACTGCAACTAGTGAGTTACTGTAGGCTTAGTGTACCTCGGAAAACCAAATTCTTCGGTGTGATGAAATCATAGGAAGGCGCCATTCTTTTCTTAGCTTTACTTTCTTGATTTCTACAAAGTCCTTATCATGATACTGGAGAAGGATTCTTTTATGCAACTTGCATCAAAAAGAGAATGCAACCAATTTGAAATATGTCAAAACTTCTGTTCTTTTTAACAAAGTCTGTGCCCAGGGAGAAATGGCTTAAGTAGAGCCTACTCTAATGTAGTTTTATGAGAGAGGAGTGACCTAGGAGAGGGTGTTACCAACTCCAGTTGTCTCTAACCAAATTGACACACTCAAGGAAGTAAGAATTAAAAATGGAGATGCACTAGTGAAGTACATGACCTGAAGACACTAGATAAATTACAAGGCAAAAATCAGAGTTTGGAAGGACAGAACCGGCATCAAAAGTATATTCAAATGTGATGAGTATATTTGACCTAGTACTTTAGAGACCTCTGATGAATATGCTAAATGCTCTAATGGAAGACATAAACCTCACATAAGAACACACGAACAGTGCAAATCGGGTGATAACGGTTCTAAAAAACAAATCACAGAAATGAACAATAGAAAAAGAGAAGACTTTTGAGAGGGTTCTATGTAGGTCATATGTAGGTTGGAAAAGTCTCAGGAAGTAATCCCAGAAGTTGAGATTATAACAATGGAAACTTCCAAACTTAACAGCAAAGAGGAAAGAAACTGGAAAAATACACTGTGTAGAAATTTCAAAACAATAATATATGCATAATAGGAAACTCAGAAAGAGAGGAAAGACATAAAGCAGTTGGCAAAGCACTAATGACCAAAAATTCCCTGAATAAATTTGTTAGTAAACCACAGAAAACTAGGGCAGCACCAAGCAGAAAGAAATGTCGAAATTACATGTAGATAGTCATACTAAACCTTCCAAAAAACCAAAGATAAAATTAAGAACATTGAGGAAAGCAAGAAGAAAAAATAATACACTGCATATATGGATGGAGGAGCAAATTAACAAAAGGATATCCATTTCCACTCAGAAGTTATATAAACAAGAAGAAAATGAAATATGTACTGACATGACATCCCTCTTTGAAAGGATACTAAAAGATTTTATGATAAATAAAACCTTAGGGATTCATTTTTAGGACTATGTCTTTTAAGAAATAAAGAAATATAAATACTTCAAAGAGATATATAAAAATAATGAAATTTAGCTTTTTCTCTTTAAAAATACTTGTATATTCCCAATGTGTGATGTGTATGCACACCTGTTCGTTCAAGTCCATGTATGTGCAAGCATGTGTAGAGGTCACAGGGCAACATAGAATGTCTTTTTTTGGTTGCTTTCAACCTATTTTTGTGTGTGTGTGTGTGTGAAAGGGACTCACAAAAGTTCATGACTCAACTATGCTGGCTGGACAAATGAGTTTCAGGAGTGTACCTGTCTCTCACTGCCCATCAGAACTAAGGTTACAGGCTTAGACCACCACAGTTGGTTTCTTATATGAGTCTTAGGGATACAAAACTCAAGTGCAGCACGCAGTCACCTGAGCCTTTGTCTGGCCTCTAGTTTTTCCTCATTCTTAGTAGGTCTAACAAAGAAAAAAATATATAAGCATAATAATAGGAATAATTCCTATTCCTATGTAAGAATTATTACGTACATGTGTTATGCTATACATACACATGTTGTATTATATGTAATTAAAATGAGTGGAAATTATGATGCAAATGATACTAGGGAAGTATTAGGGTTGTTTGTAATTAAAAGATGTTTTCATTGCGTGTGATACTATATAGTGCTTTCTGAAAGCTGTGTTGGCAAGCTGTTAGCGTATATTTCAAACTCTAAGGTAATTACTAAACAAGACAAAAATTAAACACAATTGATACAATAAAAATAAGAAAAAGTAGGATCATAAAATACTCAAATAAAAGCATTACCAATGAAATTTTAGGAGATAGAAGCAGAAAGACAGTTTTAAGTCAACAAACATGAAAATAATAAATAAAGCAAGTAAGAATTTAGGTACAGCAATGAGCATGTTCAATTTTAGTGGTCTAACCACAAGAAGACCTACAGAGGAAACTCTACAGGGAGCATGGGAGCTCATAAAAACTAAACCACTAACCAATGTGTATTCAGAGGCTGAACCTAGGAACCCTATACAGAGTTAGCAGCTGCGCAGCTTGCTCTTCATGTGGGGCCTCTAAGAGATAGAGTGGGAGCTGTCTCTGACTCTCTTTCCTGCCTATGGATCCCTTTCGCATACCTGGGCTACCTGATTCCAGTATTTTAAAAAAATAACATCATCTCCCTGAGATTGTCCCTTTTGCTTTGTACAACAAAATGAAAGTGGAATAAGAAAAAAAAATGTAATGGTCTAGGTATTCTAAATAAAAACCCAAAGAATGGATCAAAACCAGGATTCAGATATACATTGTCTATAAAAACACTCATCAAATAAGAAGTATAATATATAGGCATAAAAGATACCCATGTCACCTCAGAAAAGTCAAGACTTCAAAAGAAATTAAAAATGACAAAGAGGAGGGACATTCCGTAAAAATAAAGAAGTCAATAGTCCATTAAGAGTCAAACCTCCTATCTGTATATGATAGATATACAGACTAAGTAGTGTAAAAATAAATGAGACAGATACTAATAGAATTTTCAGTGCAAGTAGACGGATTTAGTGTTATAATCAGATACTTTAATTTTCTTCTAATAAAAATAGAACAGATCTTGTGGACATAAAACCAGGACATAGTCAGACTCAGCAGTATCAAGGAAGTTAACTGGTGGCTATAGACTGCCCCATTCAAAGGGCAGAGCTCCTTATTCTTTGAAGCTCACCTGGAGCGTTCAGTACAAACCACATTATCTGCTGTAAGAACTCTTTTACAAATCTGAGAGAATAATAATCATGTAATATCTACACTCATATCACAAAGGAATTAAGTTAGAAATACAAAAAACGACAGTAGAAAAATTCCAAAACACTTAAAAATTAAACAATGCATTTCTACCATCCCTTAGATCAACAGAGCAGTCTCAAGAGAAATAAAAATGCTTGAATTAAACTAAAATAGAAATATAATATCAAATGTATTGCTAAAACAGTAAGTGCTTAGAATAAAATGTGCACATTGAGTGTTTCCAGAAAATGAGGAAGATTGAAAAAAAAATCAATCATCCAAATTTCATCTGAAAAGACTAGAAAAATAAAAGCAAATTAACATACAAAATAAAGAAGCATTAAAAATTATAAAAGACAGGACAGCCAGGGCTATACAGAGAAACCCTGTCTCAAAAAAAAATTATAGTAACCAATAGAATCTAGATGCAAAACAAAAAAAAATCAATAAAACTAAAAGCTGAAAACAGCAGCAGAATTGAAAATTCTGTATTCAAATTAAGCTAAGAGAAACAAAGCAAATGTCAGGAAGGTGCGATTCTGGTAGTGAACTCTTGTGTATGTAATAGATTTGGTAATGTTGTGAGTGGTGTTTCACCAGCAAATTCACAACCCTTTAGCCCATATGTAGTCTTGGTAGGTCTACAAATTGGGAATGCACAGGGTTAAAAGCTATGTAAGAACTTTGTGTACTTTATACTCAATTATTTTATTAACTCAAAACTTCTTTAAAAATACTTTTTAATTAACTATATCTATAGAGGAACAAGGTGAAATATATTAAAAAAGAAAAATAACCTACCTCTGGCCTCAATAAGCCTGCACAAATGTATTCTCCAGTGTACATACACTCATGCATATGCATACTAAATACATGTGCAAGAATAATAATACTCAACTATTATTTACTTTGCATCTCATGCCCCATGAATAATTGTGGATGACCTGATCGAGTGTCTGAGCGGGTAAGGTCTGTGCCAAGATGGAAGAATCATACATTCAGTACTCAGTTACTCTGCTTGCCACTTTATCCCTTAACACGAGATGCCATGTTTGTTTCCTGAACCTTGTTTAGAAATGCTGATCACAGAAGTGCCTGGGACTGTAGCATCGGAACAACACTGAGTTCTTCAGTGGAATCTAGGGTGAACCCCTAGATCTGCACTGCTGGCGTTGTAAGCCAGATGCATTTGTGATGTGAGTTTTCTGTCCAAAGTAGGAAGTTTTACAAAATACCAGCAGTACTACTTATATGTCAATAGCCCCTTTGTAGAGTGATACTCAAAATGTTCTCAAACCTTGCTAACTTTTTCCTGGAGACAACAATTTGCTGTCAAGGCACAATGACTTGTATGCAGCCTGTCACCCCAGAGCCTGATTTCCAATTGTATGATGGAAGTTAACCTTCCTTTAGCTACTGAATACTTCAGCTTTCTGTCACTGTGTCCTTTTCAATCTGACCTTTCTTAGATGTTAGTGATCACTCTTTGTCACAGATAGATCAACAACAAAACAAAATCATGCTTCACAGAACTAATGTGATTTTTCAAACATGATTGCCTCATACACAACAACCCCAAGTAATATGTACTATGAGACCAAGAACATGTTGATGCTCTACAAATCTCAGACTCTCTCATTTTGTCCATCTTAAGGTTAAAATGATCAAAACTTCATTTCTTCTTGAAACCCTCTAAAAGAATCACAGTATCCCAGTACTTTTCTCAGATTGCTCCCAACAACTGATTTAAAAACAAAACAACAAAAATTAAGAGGCACCTGTTCCAGAATGGGACTATTTTCCCTGTATGTATTAAGAAGACATTTTGGAACACCTGGACCAAGAACTATGTCTCTTTATTTTTGTCCATATGGTTTGTGCTTCTCAGATACAACCTAAAAATGATTTTGGTTGACTGTGAAAGCTTGAATAGGTTCTGTGGACTGGTCCATCAACTCTTTTGTTCTAAACAACATTATTATGTCACAAATTTACATAATAATGCCTCAGAATTTGATGTAGAGTAGAATTCATCTCAGATTCCTGAAATAGACTTTCCATTTTGATTTTTAAAAGATGATTATATGTGTGTGCAAATATGTTTGCAAGTAATTCTATATGTTGATGTGCATATATATGATCTCAGTATTTATATATGTGCATATATGTATGTAATTATATGCATCAGTAAGAAATATATGACTGACATGCAGCCATCTATATCAGTGGAAGGAGCACAGAAAGCAAGATTAACGTTTTTGTCCAATCTGCAAAAAGCACACATACACAATTGCAGCCCATCTTGGAAGGAAAAAAAATTGTACTTTCCTGCTTCTAATGGCTTGATAATAGCCATTATCAGCACAATGTAAATGAAAAGAAAATAAAAGGAGACATTTTTATGTACTGCCCATTAAAAGCAGCATGCATATAAACTCATGAACTTTGAAAATAAACAAACATGCTGGTTGCTAGACGAAAGCTCAATTTTGTTTCCAGTCCTGTGGATGGATGGTTTGTCATTAAAAAGACAGAGCTGTTTAAGCTGTCCCAAGGGAAAGACTTAAAGTGGGATAAAAAAGTGTCTAGTGGAGTATGCAGACCTGAGTCAATTTTAAATAATTACTATTCTATCTCAGACACAAAGAGATCGTGTTGAATCATAGCCTATCAATCACAAGAAGCGCAGTGATACTATGGAGGGGTCATGCTCCCCAGTGGCCCATGGGGTTGAAGGAGGCAGTTGAAGACTCCTTGTCTTCACTATGTGATAAAATGACTTTTAAAGGACTATATATTGTCCTTTCTGGTTTGCCATTTGTCCTTGTTTATCTATAGAATTTTGTCTGTAAGTCATGCAATGAAATTCAAAGGTCAATTAGTCAAGCTGCTTGCCTTAGCCTCTCTAAATAGGCACAAGTTCCATAAGGCTGTTTCATATGAATCTGTAGAAAAGGCAATGATGATTGGGTCTTCATTCATGAATCTGGAATTGAGTTTGCCTACATAGAGTAAGTACATAATAGTGGTGGCTCTTAGTAGATGCTCATTGCATGGCCTTTGTCACCCCTTTGTAAAGCAAAGGCAGGGATATGACTTAGATTCCATGACTATGGTCGGGATTATATGAGGAAGTCTCCATGAAAGAAGAGACAACAGTGCATGTTCCCAGAATCAACAGCTGTTGCTCTTAACACTGTTATAACCATTTGAATCTCAATAGTTGCTGTTACTAAACCTACCAGCATCACTGGGGTGGAATATAAGTGATACCCCTCCCATTGCTTCTGCTCTGAAGTGATGTCATGTACTGAAGAATGTTAAGTCGGTGCTGGCAGTGGAGTTTGTGGGGAAGGACACACAAAGAAGGTGAAGAGGAGGAAGCTGGAGATAAATATTTAGAATTCAGAGTAGGTGTGAGAAAGAAAATCTGACAATTGTCCATTCTTCTTTTTAAAGATAAAATGGATATAAAGACCCTGGAGAGATAGGACTTCACTTTCTTGTGATCAATGATCTATACTGTGAAAAAGGGAAATGACAAATGAACTCTAGCTAGTAGCTGGTGTAATAGCTATTTCTGGTTGTCAACTTGAGTATATCTGGAATGAACTATAATCCAGAATTGGAGAACACACCTGTGCTCCAGATCTTGAGGCTGGAAGACACAAGTTTCTGACCTGGATCTTGGCATGCAGATCTTGAGGCATAGTATCCATGAAAGCTAAGGCCCAGGCAAGGTAATACATGCCTTTAACCCCAGGAGACTGAGGCAAGGAGATCTCTGAGTTCAAAGTCAGCCTGGGATAAAAAAAAGTCCCATATCAAGGTGTGGTGGTACATACTTTTAATCTGGGCCATACCTTCTGCTGGAGGCCTATAGGACACTGGAAGAAGGAAGATTCATTCATCTTCAACTGCTTGCACTTACTTGCCAGCACATTTATTAGAACCTACTTCTACAGAAGACCAGCTGAAACTACTAGCCTCCTGGGACCGAGCAACTACTAGATTCTTGGACTTCCCAACCACAGCTGTCCATTGTTGGGTTAGATGGACTACAGACTGTAAGTCATCAAAATGAATTTTCTCAATATAGAGAGACATTCCATAAGTTCAGTAACTCAAGAGAACCCTGAATAATGTCACAAAGACCTCAAGGACTAAAGGAGGAGATAAATATGAAATGCACACTTATAAATTGTGGAACAGTACTAACTAGATAGGACAGAAGTTCTGAGATGGTAGAACTTAACCCTAACATGAGACAAGGAAAACAAGGGCTTCTTGCTATGGAACATGACTTTTGGATTCTCAAAGAGTATGAAGGACTTTTACACAATGGAATATTACTCTGCTATTAAAAATGATGAATTCATGAAATTCTTAGGCAAATGAATGTAACTAGAAAATATCATCCTGAGTGAGGTAACCCAATTACAAAAGAACACATATGGTATGCACTCATTGATAAGTGGATATTAGCCCAAAAGCTTGGAATACCCAAGATATAATTCACAGATCACATGAAGCTCAAGAAGAAGGAAGACCAAAGTGGCGGTGCTTTGGTCCTTCTTAGAAGGGGAACAAAATACTCACAGGATCGAATAGGAGATAAAGTGTAGAGCAGAGACTGAAGGAAAGGCTGTCCAGAGACTGTTCCACCTGGAGACTCATCTAACATACAGAACCAAATCCAGACACTATTGTGGATGCCTAGAAGTCATGTTGAAAGGAGCCTAGTATGGCTGTCACCTAAGAGGCCCTGCCAGAGCCTTACAAATACAGAAGTGAATGCTTGTAGCCAACCATTAAACTGAGCACAGCATCCCCAGTAGAGGAGTTAGAGAAAGGACTGAAGGAGTTGAAGGGGTTTATAACCACATAGGAAGAACAATATCAACCAAACAGACCCCCCCC
>JADRCC010232287.1:0-16875 GCA_019843855.1 Hylomyscus alleni
GAAGGAAGGAAGGAAGGAAGGAAGGAAGGAAGGAAGGAAGGAAGGAAAGAGAATTTGTATATTACTTTTGTCAACCTTATTGCACTTAAATTAGCAAATACAAGCTGTATTTATTTAAGGTGTGCACAATTGTCATTTGTGTATGTATGTAGGGTGGACTGTTAACTACTATAATAAAATTAGCCAATACAGTTATCAACAAGTGTGATAGCTTGAGGTTAGGGAAAAACCTAATATCTTCTTCAGTAGATATCAAGTAAAGAGCATGGTGTTACCCATACTCATTATGCTATAAATTAGAGCCCGAAATTTAGTTTTACATCTTTTGTGTGTGTTGTGGGTGCCTGTATATGTACATGCTCATATGCAAATACTAAAACTAAAAATTGATGTTGGGTGTCTTCCTCAGCCACTCTCCACTCGTTTATCTTCCTGATGAGCCTGGAGTTTAATTTTGGCTAGTCTACACTGCCAACCCACCCTGCAGATCACCTGATATGCCTCCCAAGTGCTAAGGTTGTAGGAGTTGGCCATGCCTGCCCAGATATTATGTAGAATCTGGGAATCTGAACTCCAACACACGAGTGCTTCATTTATCCCTGAGGCATCACCTCAGTCCCCCAGTCTCATCTTCAGCTGAGATTCTATACCCTTTGACTACCCTCTCCTCATTTCTCACACATTCAGCTGTCATTCTACCCTGCTTCTATGAGACCAACAAGTTCAAATTTTACATTTTTATTTTTTAGAGGATTTTCCTTCTATATGTTCATTATTAGGTTTAGCATAATGTTCCCCTCCACACACATACTTTATCCATCTTACAGCTATTAGTTGTCACTCTTATGCAGATCTATTATGAAAGGGAGAAAGCCGAGCAAGGAAAAAAAACATGAATGTACAGTAGGAGGAGAAAAGAAACACTGGGAAGTGTCATAGAGCTAAGTCGAGTGCTCAAGGAGATAAGGAAATTTAAAGAGAAGCCTAATCTTAAATGGAATAAAGGTAGTGGCAACCTCAAAGCACGACCCCTCTGAGTAGAGCTTCCAACTTGTGAAAAGGAATAAAAGAAAACTTTAAGCAGCGAGGGAAAACATTGAAAACGGAAAGCTGATGAATACACATTTGAACTTTGAATGAGGGGATCATGTTCTAATCCCAGCAAGCAGCATAACTTGGCTCCTACAGTCATGTGGTTGTGGCTTTAGAGTCACAAATAGAAAAACGAGGGGCGTGGAATCTCCCTCAGTGCCTAAAGGAAGCTGTTGGTGCCATGCCTGTGCCAGGGATGTCCTTGCATGGAGAGAGGCCTTTCATGAACCTGTGAAGGTGAAGCCTAGATTCACCTTTAGGAGACCCCAAGATGTTGAGATGCCAGAGCCACACCTACCAAGGACAGCTGCTAACAGGGAGTGGAGCCAGCCTGAGAGACACAAGTGTGTTAAAGTTATCAAAGCTGAAAGGAGTTGGAGAACTGAAGAGTCTTTTGATATCAGACGTGGAGATGCAGAGTTTGGAGTTTGACTAGCTGGTTTTCAGTCTCACTTTAGTGCAGCATTTTCTCTATGCTCACTGTCCTCCCTTTGGAATGGTAATGTATCCCGGTGCCATCATGTGTATAAAATATGTAATCTGTGTTTTGATTTTATTTTACAGGGGATTACAATTAAGAGATTGTTATGAGTCTCAGAAGAAACTTTGGACTTTTAAACAATGTTGAGACTGTAATAGACTGAAGATTGGAACTTTTGAAGTTGGACTGAAAGAAGTTTTGCATTAGAGTATAGTTACAAGCCTACAGGTGCCAGAGAGTGGAACTCGGTGGTTTAAATAGGAATGTCCCCGAATAGGCTCATATATTTAAATTCCTGGTCATGAGGGAGTGGTGCTTTAGAGGGATTAGGAGATGTGGCCATGTTGGAGGATGTGTGTCACTGGGGATGAGCTTTGAGGGCTTAGAAGCACATACCAAGCCCAGACTCACTGTTTCCCTGTTGCCTGAAGATCTGGATGTAGAGCTCTCAGCTCCTTCCTCTGTACCTTGTCTGCTGGCCTGCCACCATCCATCTAGCCATGTTGATAATGGACTAAACCTCTGAAGTATGCCCTAATTAAATGGCTTACTTTGTAAGAGTTATGAACCCATAGCTGTGGTTGTGGTGTCTCTTCACAGGAATAGAACTTTGACTCAGACACATAGATACCTTGAAAATATTATATGCTACTGCCAATGTTATTTGTTACCCTCTAGAGTGCTAAGGCCCTATTGGTGAAGATACTACATATTTATATACTAAAACATAGAGAGCTCTAGAATTTACTCAACTAGAAGCTTCACCACTTTGACCATTGTTTATTGTTCTGGAAGGTGCAATCCATGCTACTGTAGGATAAAAATAACCATCAGTTTCACCTGCAATCCATAATAATGACATATCTGTGAGATAATCCAGTTGACAGTGGCAAAAATGTCATGGAAGTAAAAGTACCCAGTTTTTCACTGGATTTAATGCCTGATCTATGAGATTCACCCACACCTAACACTGTTATCAAGGCCAATAGCCTGAGACTAGATAGGTCGTGGGTCTAGGAGAAAATTTACATCATTATTCTGTTAAGTAAGCCCAGCAATAAAATGACTAATAATGATATCTGGCTATACCTACAGATCAGCATGTCACCCAATCCTTATCATAGAATCTTCTTATTACAGTAGATGGAAATTAACACAGAGACCCACAACTGGATTATGTGAAGAGAGTACAAGACTATGGCATGTTCAGCTCTAAATAGAATACCTTTATCAAACCCCTCCCCTCAAGGCTTAGAGATCTATGTGGGGGAGAGGGGCAGGAAGACCGTAAGATCCAGAGATACTGGATGACTCCAAGGAAATAGCATCTTCCAAATAAAACAAGGTGAATGCACATATGAACTTACAGAGATCACGCCAGCATTCACAAGACCTGTACAAGATCACGCCAGATCAAATCTCCACCCAAAGGAAGGAAAATAGACATGAAGTCTCATCCCCAATAAAGACGTCTTTCACAGTGGTTAGCTGCTATGAGAGGGAAATCAGCTTTCTACAGTGGAATAACAGTGGGCATATCAAGCTCACTCCAGTGCAAGCGTCATGCTCAAAGGATAGTTGACTAATAAGTTAGACTTTATGTTTTTGCTTTTTTTTTTTTTAAGTAGAGAAATAACATGAAATTTGGTAGGTAGGGAGGTAGAATGGAGGTGGAATTGTAAAGGAAGGGAAAGAATATTGTCAAAACATATTGTATAAAATTCTCACAGAATAAATAAAAGAACATTTTAAATATGATATATACTTTTTTATTATTTTCCAAAATAAACCTATAATGTTAGATACAATTATGGCATTTTTTTTAGCAAAGCATGTTTCTTCTTCTCACCAGCCCTTTGCTATCCTTGTTCTGTAGATTCTTTTCCTCTTTCATGCCTTGCATTTTTGATTTCCCTAACACCCATCCCTGGCCATTCTTCCTCATTGCTCTCAAAGTCTCTTGTTGTGCTCTGTTGGTTCTTGTTCTAGATTTTTAGAATAACTCACACTTACACCTGCTTACACAACATATGCATGTATGTATTATGGGTGGGGTCTGCATATGTGGGAGAACATACAATTTTTTTCCCATCTGGGTTTGGGTCTTGTCACTTAATAGTAATGCTTACCTTATTAATGGTTTCACAGGGAATGTGCATCATTCTGCAAATCTTGAACTCATCCTCCACTTTTTGTTTTTTGAAACCTTTTATCTGAAGTCCCAACCTCCTTTTCACCTTGGTGCCTCACATATGTATTCAAAGACCCTCCAGGGGAAATGCCAGGACTTTGGAGACACTTGGTATGAAGATAGGTCTCTTGAGGAAAATGAGTTGTGTGATTTTCTGAGGGTTTCTGTGTTTTACAGAGTACATATACAAAAATCTAAAACTGGACTTTGGATATTCCGAGCTGATCATGAAGACCATTTTGGAAGACAGAAGGCTTTGGGATAAACTTGGAGGACTGTGCCCAACTAAGTCTTCCAGAATTCAATCTTAATGTACACTTTGTGTATATGACTAAGTTGCTTGCAAAGTAGATTTTCAGCTACATCTCCAGGAAACATTGCATGGTTGCAGCAGTATCTGGTCTCATACCTAGAATCTCCTAGACACATTTGCAAGCAATCACAGTGTTATACAGCTCACTATGCTGACAGCCACCCAGACATCCCCCCCAACTTCAGTACTACCTCTTTCTTTTTGTCTTCTTCCTTCTCTCTCTCTCTCCCTTCTCTTTCTCCTGCTGTACCCCCATTTTATCCTCTTCCTCATCCTATTCTTTCTCCTTTCCCTCATTTTCTCTCCTTTGCTTCTCTTTCCCTATCACCTCATCAGCATTCCCCTTTGTCATCTCCTTTTTCCTCTCCTTCATCTTCTCTCATCTCTGAAAGACCTAATTCCTTCCCAGATTTTTATGACACTGAGAAAGATTTTGATAACCTAAGGATGATCTGAGGATGGTTTAAATGCACTACTACCCAGCATCCAACAAGGAGACACAGTAAAATGCCGCATCTGGCTAGGCTAGGGAAAGATAAGAATTTTGAACATATTCTGTATGGGTGTAGCTTTTAAACTTTAATAATGTTGATGGAAAGCTTAAGTCAAACCATTGTAATCCAGGGCCAAACTCTACTGCATTGCCAAATGATTTGCTATAGAAAGACATATTTCCTTGAGTTTCTGAAATTTGAGTCTCATGTTGGCTTTTCCACCATTGATATCACATTATCTCATGAGCGCGTTTTAAGGATGTCATCTTCTTCAGAAGCACAATAAAAATGGACTTTCTTAGTTCTCCCAAGTCCCCAGCACTTATCATAAATATTTCTTTTTTTATTAATAGTTGTTTTTCTTTATTTACAATATCTCCTTTCTCAAGTTCTCCTCCAAAATAAAATAAAATAACAAAACTAAAACAAAATGCTGTTCCCTCCCCCTTCACCCTATACACCACATCACCCCCTCCTGCTTACTGGCCCTGGCATTCCTCTACACTGGGGCATAGAACCTTCAAAAGGCCAAGGGCCTTTCCTCCTTTTGATGACTGACTTGGCCATCCTCTGCTATACACATGCTGCTGAAGCCATGAGTCCCACCATGTGTACTCTTTGGTTGGAGTTTTAGTCCCTGGGAGCTCTGAGGGTACTAGTTAGTTCATATTGTTGTTCATCCTAAGGGGCTGCAAACCCTTCAGCTCCTTGGGTCCTTTCTCTAATTCCTTCAGTGGGGACCCTGTACTCAGTCCAATATCCATTGGACTGTGAACCTCTACATCTGTATTATTCAGGTACTGTCAGAGCCTCTCAGGGGACAGCTATCTCAGGCTCCTGTCATCCAGCACTTGCAGGTATCCACAATAGTGTCTAGATTTGGTGACTGAATATGGGAAGAATTCCCAGGTGGAACAGTCTCTGAATTGTCCTTCCTTTAGTCTCTGCTCCATAGTTAGTCTCTGAAACTCCTTCTATGGGTATTTTGTTCTCCCTTCTAAGAAGGAACGAAGTATCCACACTTTGGTCTTCCTTCTTCTTGAGTTTCTTGTGGTTTGTGGTTTGTACCATTCCTATCTCCTTGTACAAAGCTCAAGTCCAAATGGATCAAGGACCTCCACATAAAACCAGATACACTGAAACTAATAGAAAAGAAAGTGGGAAAGAGCCTCAAGCACATAGGTATAGGGTAATTTTCCTGATCAGAACACCAATAGCTTATGCTCTAAGATCAAGAATTAACAAATAGGACCTCATGAAATTGCAAAGCTTCTGTAAGGCAAAGGACATTGTCAATAGGACTAAAAGGCAACCAACAAATTGGGAAAAGATCTTTACCAATCCTATATCTGATAGAGGGCTAATATCCAATGTATACAAAGAACTCAAGAAGTTAGACTCCACAGAACCAAATAACCCTATTAAAAAATGGGGTACAGAACTAAACAAAGAATTCTCAACTGACAAATACTGAATGACTGAGAAGCACCTAAAGAAATGTTCAACATCCTTAGTCATCAGGGAAATGCAAATCAAAACAACCCTGAGATTCTACCTCACACCAGTCAGAATGGCTAAGAAAAGAAACTCAGGTGACAGCAGATGCTGGAGAGGTTTTGGAGAAAGAGGAATACTCCTTCATTGTTGGTGGACTGCAAGCTAGTATAACCACTCTGGAAATCAGTTTGGCAGTTCCTCTGGAAATTGAACATAGTACTACCAGAGGGACCAACTAAACTACTCCTGGGCATATACCCAGAAGATGCTCCAACATGTAATAAGGACACATGCTCCACCATGTTCATAGCAGCCTTATTTATAATAGCCAGAAACTGGAAACAACCCAGATGTCCCTCAACAGAGGAATGGATACAGAAAATGTGGTACATCTACACAATGGAGTACTACAGAGCTATTAAAAACAATGAATTTATGAAATTCTTGGGGAAATGGATGGATCTGGAGAATATCATCCTGAGTGAGGTAACCCAATCACAAAAGAACACACATAGTATGCATTCTCTGATAAGTGGATATTAGCCCAGAAGATCGGAATGCATAAATACTTCTTGTGGTAGTACACTGACTCTGCTAATGATCAAGGACCTTTTCAAGTTCAGAACTGAGCCTTGCACAAAACTCCTGAGTCACAGTCCAGTTTGTGCCACAGGTCTAAGATTTTCTTTTAGCTGTGAAAAGATCAGGAAAGGCTCCTATTATGTGTGTTTGCTTTATAGCCGTCTGCTGAGGGTAATCAATAACAAGTTATCATTAGCTCACTTAGTAAGCCCATAGTTTCTCAAACATTGTATGAGTAAGCCTTTGAGAGGCAATTGCCTTCTCTTTTTCTCTAATAAGTCTTAATACACTTAGTCAGCATAATATGTGACCAGAGCTGCTGACTATCTCAGGAAGCCAGGTGACCTAGTGTGCACACTCTGCGAGCTTCCTCTACAAGCATTCTCTTGTTCCACTCAGCACCAAGTTTGCAGATTGCTGTTAAGATGGGTCAGCCAAGGTTCAAATGTCTTCTCTCCCAGGGAAGCTGTTCTTTTCCTTGGAAATACCTTCAAATTGTGGTGCATCATTACTTCCTGTGTAGATAATATGCCCTTACCTATCTCCTGTCTCTGTGTTAGCCATGGGTCTGATGGACATCTCGGGCTCAGGGTGATAGTCTAAGATAAGAGTGTTAAAAATAACCCTCCAGTATCCTCCTTTGTTATTAGTATACACAATGACTTGATCACAGGTCAATATTTAAACACTCAAATAATATTTTCCTCCAACCAACTGAGTTGTTTATTTTTAAAATATTTATTTTTATTTCATGTATATGAGTGTGTGGCATACTGTGAGCATGCCTGGTACCCCCCAATACCAGAAGAAGATGGTAGATTCCTTGGAACTCGAGTAAAACCTACTTGTGAACTGCCATGTGGATACTAGGAACCAAATCTACATCCCTCACAAGAACACCAAGTGCTTTCAACCACCAAGTCACCTCCCCAGCTCCAGAGCTATTAACTCTTAGCATCACTGGATGATAATTTAAAATTTTTACTGCACTAGCCATTGCTTCAGGCATTGCATGGATTTAAATTAGGCAGTGATAGAGATTGGGAATTGCTAAGCCCAGGTCCCTCCTAGCATCTCAGTATGTAGCTGTGTCCTGACTAGCAGCCAGCAGGCCTTGCCTCCATGATTCTTAGCATTCAGCTTTGGCTTCTTTTCCTCCTACATGTCCGATGAATGCATCTCATTTAGGGCTGAGGGTTGCAAAGTATCTCACGTTCTCTGAACATTTTCTAGTTGTGGATCTCTCAGTTTTTACCATATACTGTAAGGAGACACTTCTCTGGTGAGGTTTGAGCAGTGCTCTAATTTATGGATAGAGCAGGAAGTCATTAGGAATCACTTTATTGGTATGCTCCATTAGCATAGTCATAGTATAGATTTTGCCCCAGGTACTTTTTCAATGTCAGGTCTAGATTCCATCCCATGTAGTGGATTTAAATCCAATCAAAAAGTGGTTAGATAGCGTGTAACATTTATGTCACTATCCTACCTGTGTATCTTGCAGGCAGATCACAATTGTAGGGTTTCAAGGTTTATATCTGGATGGTGTTGATTCCTTTTCTCTTCTAATAGCATACAAAGTACCTTCAGTTCCATGAATATTGGTCAGTAAGGTGAAGGTGCTGGTTAGACACCAGCTCTATTTCTCCATGTTCAATGACTCAAGTGACTTGTGTCTTCAGCGATATAGCCTTCCTGTCAGGTTACATTGAGTAATAAATAGCCTTGGGGATACCTTGCAATGTTTGAGAAGTCTGTGGAACTCATTTGGCCAATGACTCAACAACATACAATCCAGTGCCAATTCCTGGCACTGGAGGTTTTACCTGGTTGCATAAAATATCTAAACGGGGCATTGTCTCCCCTAATATTTGATGACTAAATTTAGATTTCTTTTATATACATACATTTTATGAGGTTTCTAGAGTAGTAGGTTTCAGTATGGCTTTTCAAAGCAACTTTAGTGTTAGTTGTCAATCCCCGCATTCCCTTTTGACTCTGTTCTTGCCTTTTCTCCCTTTTGAATTCTCTTCTCCTTTCCCATTCATCTGTTCATGACAACTGTAATCTGTTTCTCCTTTCATGCATACTTGAGTGTGGTTAATTGTCTTGGTCTTCCTTGATGCACATTCTGGATTTTGCATTTCCGAGATTTCTCTATGACTTCCAAATTGTAAAAGAACATTCTTATACATTACTTCTAACTTGTTCATTCACTAAAATACAGACACAGAGTCCAAGTAGTTTTTTCTGAATTTTTGTAAGCAAGGCATTGCACTATATTTACTATAGAAATATTCACAGATTCAATGAAATCCTTCTAAGACATTTAAAGACTTGTAATATTAACAAAATTGCTTGCAAAATGCTTCTATTTTATTTTGAACTCTATAGCAGAGATGCCTGACATGTCAGAAGAGCAAATAGTGATGTTATTGGAGGTCATGTGACATCAAAACAGAGTAGTGCCAAACACATTTTCTCTGTATATTCAGGATTTGTGGGGTTTGAGGTTACCTTTATGTTGAAATAGTCTTTCAGCTTCCTTCTTTGGTAAGGAGTATGAAGTCCTGTATCACATGAAAGGATGGGCAAGTGAAATTTGCAGAATACTAAGTCCCTACCACTGCCTCTGGTCCACGGTGCATTCCTTCTGTTTCTTTGCATGGGAATGAACTCAGAGCTATGCTTCTCAAACAAGAGAATCACATGAAACAGCTCCAATATGTACAACAGAAGAGACAGACATTAAACCATATGGTTGTAAGATTTTATAAAAATCTTTGCTATTGAGTGACTTCCCTGGGGGATGGGAGGCTTTGTAATCTCAGCCATAAAAATGAGTCATATAGACCAAAACATATATCTTGGCAGAGAATAAATCTTGGGTTTCACATACTTTGCTGAAGCAATGTTGTCAACATTCCAGTGACTGCATTTTTAAAATTCCATTAATGAGAATTTTACCTCAAAATATAACTAAGCATTGTTTCTAGCAGCCCCCTTCCCACAGAGAGCTTTTTCTAGCTATGAAAACAGAGGTCTTATTTTTAAAATAATAAATGGATACACAAGAGAATGACTCCTATAGCAGTGATGGGTTGCTGTGGAGAAGTGTCATAAACAGAATTTCTTGGAGGAGGAGAGAATGTGAAATGCTAAAAGCCAAGATGCGCAGGCAAGGAGTGGGGACATCATCAGACAGGAAAACATAAACAGGAAATTCACAGATGTTACCTTTTAAATTTAAGCTTGCATTTAACTCAAAAGTTAAATGCAAGCTTAAATTGCCATATTTATCATCTTATTTGATATAAAAATAAGCATAAATATTTAGGTTTAATTTTCCTACAAATATTAATAAGCACCTTTAAATATCCCATTCTCCTCCAGTCTGCTTAAAGAGAGTGTGGTCTCTAAACAGAGACTCTCTGATTTTATTATCAGCATATTTGATTCCATGCTCTATTTTTAGGCTCCACAACTTTGTCAAGAGTAAAAAAATATATTTTGGGACCACACAAAATATAGTCCAAGAAGCATCACTCTTAGAAATAAAAAGAGTTCTGTTTCATTCCAAGTAATAGATCATCTCTGAATACACCGTTTGACAGACAAGTCTACTGGGCATCAGGTATTAGTAAAAGCAGCCCACAGAGAAAGCATGGAGGTGAGATGTTGAAATAGATCTGTCTATCTGTAGAGCCAGCAGTTGATAAAAGAGACTCCTTGTTTATGCACAAGCACCCTTTGAATGGGTACCAGAGTGGTTTTCATACCTCAATCAGCATCGCATTGGTCTTGCACAGCATACCATCTTTGCTCTCAGTGTGTAAGTGGTTTTGCTTTTTTGTTTTGTTTTGTTTTGTTTTCCTTGGGATGCATCCCTTTCTCAGTCCTAGAGCTCCTGGCAACTCACTGAACCCTTTGCAGCACCCTGGCTTTTATACTTTCCTCTCCCTCTTCCCCCTCCCAGCCCAAAATCTCCCCCACCCACTCTTTGTGTCCTTCAGCACCCTTTGCTCGCATGCCAGTTCTCATTCTTGGAACCATTTCACAATTAATATACAACCTTACCCACCCCCAATCCCCTTTACAGAGTCTCTTGGGGGAAAAAAAACATTCTGCACAGCTTTCCAGGCCAAGTGCATTGCACTGTAGCTCTCCTTTGTAATAGTTTATACTCTTTGGCTGAAATGGTCAGGGAGGCATGAATAATGCTTTTTTCTCTCATGCCCTAGGAACATTTAAGGTGCCGTGTAATTCATGCAAAATTACCATGGGAGAATTCTCTCTCCTGAGCTGTTTTTGTCCTGTACCCCTGGGGACATGTCAGTTCCAAGAATGGCCCTATAACCACACAATTCCACCATCAATCCCCTCTTTAGAAATACCTGCTTTATTGACTTTTCCAAAACTAGCAGGCTTTTATTATTTTTCCCTCTCAAGTAAAATACTCAAGCACAGAGGTTAATGGTAGGAGCTTCTCATTGATTCCACAGGGCTTGTGTGAGACAGATGCACAAGTAGAGTCCATGGGCATTAATGAGAAGACTTCACGTCTGGCCCTTCATTCCACAATTAAACATTTTCTGAGAGTTTGGTCTACTGAATTTTGGTCTCATAATTCTTTCTTTAAATGAAACTGGATTTACCCTATATAGGCAATTATCACAGCATCTCTTCCCTTTGTCAGAAAGGCTCTGGAAAGAATGTAATGAAAAATAGAAGCTCTTGGTGTTTTAATTAGAAGTATAAGCCATTCATGTTCTTCTTACACAGAGGGACTAGAAGAACAAAAAAATGTTTACTCTAGTCTACAATGCCGAAAATTTTCAGTTTATGGTATCCCCAAACCACACACTGATCTTGTGGTAATCCTATTCTGTAAAAATGAATATGTTTTATAAATGGATTCTAAAATGTTAAATGATGAATGAAGTGTTCCTGTCTTGTCCTCAGCCATTTTTCCTTTCTGGACAAGAACAAATCTTTCTATGAAAAAGGCATAGTTGTTGGAAAAAAGAGAAGTTAGTCCCACCGCATCTCTAGAAGTCTACTGTCTCCTCATTATTAATGGTTTTCTGAGTTAGTGTTATGTTGCACTGATAACATTCTTGAGACTGGGTAATTTATAAATAATAGAGATATATTAATCTCAAGACTTTCAAAAGCAAAGCGTGCCACATGGTAAAGTCTTCTTTCTTCTTGAGGCAGAGGGCATCGTATGGGGAGACAGTGAGTGTCTTAGTTTAGGTCTCTTCGTCTTCCAATAAAATATGAATGTCACTATATGAAGTCTCACTCTGAAGAATGTGCAGAGTCTTATGTATCTCCTATGCAGGCTAGATTTATGTCAACTTGACAAGCTGGAGCCATCTGAGAGGGAAGACCCTCAATTGAGAAAGGTATACCTCCATAGTTTTGGGCTATAGGCAACCCTATAGGATGTTTTCTTAATTAATGATTGATGGAGTAGGCTCCAGCCCATTATGGGTGGTGTCACCGTTGGTCTGGTGGTTCTGGGTGCTAGAAGAAAACAGACTAAGCAAGCTATAGGGAGCAGGCCAGTAAGCAGCACTCCCCCTTGGCTTTGCATTAGCTACTGCCTCCACATTCTGCCTTGGCTTCCCTCAGTGAACTGTGATTTAGTATATATGTAAGCCAAATAAACATTTCCTCCCAAGTTGCTTTTGGCTGTTCTGGTACATCACAGCAGTAGTAGCCCTAAGACACCTCCCAAAGGCCCAACTTTTAAACATTGCCAACATAAGACTCCTGGGATTAAGTTTCCAATGTAAGAATCAGGCACACATCCAAACCATAGCAGTCCCGCTCTGTTCCTCTAAGTCCCAGGACATCTAGCCAGAAGCACAGGCTAGAGTATCGTGACACTGTTAGCTACTGACCTCTGGACAACACTATCTATGCATTATAGACTTTAAGAACTATATCACCATCCTCTCTACTTCCCTTTCTAATCTCTAATGACAATGCCATATAAAGAGGGCACTCAGAACTCCTGCTCTAACACTTTAGTTTCTTAATTCTAATAACCTTTCTGTCTACATTATGTTAATTAACATGGCCTAGATATTGTTATCATCAATCAAAAACATTTGTCCTAAAATTCATTCCTCTTAAGAATAAAATACCTCCCTTGATTTTCTAGCTATCTGAACCAAACCTCTTTCTTTTGTTTTTCTTTTTTCTTTTAATTATTTATTGGTTATTTTGTTTATTTACGTTTCAAATAGAGGATACTCCCCCACCCACTTGCCCACTCCTGCCCCACCATCCTAGCATTCCTCTACACTGTGGCAACAAGCCTACACAGGACCAAGGTCCTCCCCTCCTTGATACAGATGAAGATGCTTGGCGTCAACCATAGAACTGAGCAGGGGGACCCCAATGGAGGAGTTCGGAGAAGGACTGAAGGGATTTGTAACCACTTGGAAGAACAACAATATCAACCAACCAGACCCCCTCTGCTAATACGTAGCTGGAGCCATGGGTCCATGTGCCATGCAGGCCTTGCGTGACAGCAGTATTTGAGGCAAAACCTTCAAGGAAGGCAGTCTCCTGCACCTGCATTGTCACCTGGTACCCCTTAACTCAGAGGTAGCTCAGATATGTCCTCTACTCTTGTGCTAGGTATTCACCAAGATAGGACAGCTAGCAAAAATCAGACATGTCTCTCTGACCTGTGTCACCAGTGTCCCAACACCCTAGCCAAACTCTGGCCTGGAATTTCTGTAAAGAATGTTACCCACCTAGAACTAATTGCCTCTGGCATTGTCAGGGAAATAATGTAGGATTGGGCATTAGCTAGAACTGTTAGGTCTCCAGCAAGACCCAGAGAATTAGCAGGAAATGCTAGGTCAGATTCTCCTAGTCCTTGCCTCCAGCAAAATGAGAGAATTAGCATAGGAATACCAAGATAGCCCCAGCAGGGAGGGCTCAACTGCTCTTCCGCCTGCTTCCCACCTGGTTACCAGATCCTACTGACCTTGATGTAGTGGTCACTTGCCTACGTGACCTCAGCCCTGTGCCCTTTGCTGTAACCTCCGCACACCTACGTGACTCTTGTCATCTGCCCTGCTTGCTGTATGCCATATAAGCCTGGTTTTCACTTTGTGCTCTCTCTTGCGCTCTTGCTCTTGCTCTCTTGCTCTCTCTGACTCACCAACTGAGAAGGACTAGGATCTAGATTCATGTAGTTCGCAGTCCCCCAGCCCATAGCACTTGAGCCCGGGGGATGCAGCGCCAGTCCAGAGGGGATAGCTGCTGCTTTAGACCCAGTGTATTTCAGGTAGCCTCAGATGTACCTCAACTGTTGAGCTGCCAGATTTATCATTTCTCTTTAGCAATGACTGTAAAAGTCTGATGCCATATTTAAGAAATACATTCAGATTCACCACACTCTTGTGTTGTCTCTGTCATCATTCTTCGCCTACGCCTTGTCGACCTGACTAGGACCCCGTTTCTCCCGCAGGTTGAGGGAGGCCCAGATCCGCCGGCCTGCGGCATCCATGTGCATTCTTTGTTTGGTGGTTTAGTCCTTGGGATCTCTGACAGGTCTGTGTAGTTAATATTATTGTTCTTCCTATGGGGTTGCAATCCCCTTGACCTCCTTCAGTCCTTCCTCTAACTCTTCCATTGTGGTTTCTGAGCTTAGTCCAATAGTTGGCTGTGAGTCTCTGCATCTGTCTTAGTCAGGTGCTGGCAGAGCTTCTCAGAAGACAGCCACACTAGGCTTCTGTCTGCGAGCACTTCTTGGCATCAGCAATAGTGTGATGGTTTGATGTCTGCAGATAGGATGGATCCCAAGGTAGGGAGGTCTCTGAATGGTCTTTCCTTAAGTCTGTGCTCCATTTTTGGCCCATCCATTTCCTTTGGACAGGGAAAATTCTGGGTTAAAATTTTCTGTCACCATCCGTTATCCCTAGCCCATCATTGTGATGTAACATCTACTTGTCTGCTGCAAATGTTCTCACTGATTAGTCTATTGTTCAAATTCACAATCCTACTAGACTTGGGCAGTAGACATTCTTTTTTATTAGATATTTTCTTTATTTACATTTCAAATGTTATCCCCTTTCCCGGTTTCCCCTCTGGGAAAAAAAGAATCCTATTCCCTCCTCCCTCCCCCTGCCTACAAACCTACCCTCTCCTTCTTCCTGGCCCTGGCATTCCCCTACACTGGGGCATAGAGCCTTCACAGGACCAAGGGCCTCTCCTCCCATTGATGACCAACAAAGTCATCCTCTGCTACATATGCAGTCTAAGCCATGAGTCCCACCATGTATACTCTTTGGTTGGTGGTTTAGTCCCTGGGAGCTCTGGGGGTACTGGTTAGTTCATATTGTTGTTCTTCCTATGAAGCTGAAAACCCCTTCAGCTCCTTGGGTCCTTTCTCTAACTCCTTCATTGGGGGCCTTGTGTTCAGTCCAATGGATGGCTGTGATCTTCTACTTCTGTATTAGTCTGGCACTGTCAGAGCCCCTCAGGAGACAACTATATCAGGTTCCTATTAGCCAGCACTTGCTGACATCCACAATAGTGTCTGGGTTTGATGATTGCATATGAGAAGGATTTCCAAGTGGAGCAGTCTCTGGATTGTCCTTCCTTCAGTATCTGCTCCATACTTTGTCTCTGCAACTCCTTCCATGGGTATTTTGTTCCCCCTTCTAAGAAGGATCAAAGTATCCACACTTTGGTCTTCCTTCTTGAAATTCTTGTGGTTTGTCAATTGTATCTTGGGTATTCTGAGCTTCTAGACTAATATCCACTTATCAGTGAGAGCATACCATGTATGTTCTTTTGTGATTGGGTTACCTCACTCAGGATGACATTCTCTTCTAAGATACATTACAAGTAAATGACAGGATATGTGTGTGTATCTCCAGAGTCACCGAGTTTTCCTGTCTCTTCTGTGGTACCTCTACTTTAGGCTTCCTGGATTTCATTTGGGATCAGAATAGATTATTCTGAAACCAACCTTACCCCTTAAACCAGGATCAATGAGCTGGTGGCTGGATTTCTTATCCAGAACATTATATGAATGTGAAAAATAAGACATTCATAAAAGCCTGCTGAACTCTCCAATGCACCTGAGTTGTGGAGAGGTGATCCAGTGCTGTGACATTCACGGAACTGTTTTCCTAAGGTATTCCTTTACAAAGACTGGCAAATTCCAAACTTCCAAACAAGTTTCCCTAACACATGGGCCTTATTAGAGGCCTCCATTTTCTTTGGCAGGAAGACAAGTTGCATTTAAATCCTAACGCGAGCTGTTTTCCATAATGCATGCTGAATGGGCTTCACCCACGTGTTGGAATGACATCAGCTGTTCCCAGCCCCATGCTACAAAGCTTCCAAATTATTGAGTGCCAGAAAGATGAAAAGAGTGGGATTGTTATACACAGGAAAATGTAGACAAAATCACTGACTCCAGCTAGCAGATGACTTGTGTATTTGCCTCCAATCAAGTAAAATCCTTTTTAAAAATCTCCAATCACAGCTCAAGAGTTTATTCACTATTTTCAATTGATAGGAAGATAAAGTTCTGGGGAACTTTGTTGCTGTCAATTGATTCCTGAGCAGCATTGTGCTAATCTCTGCTACTTTCTGCATTTGCTCAGTGACTCCAGAAGTGTGCACCATACAGGAAACAAGACAAGAGCCAAACACCTTCTCCTGGATTCTCGCCAAACACAAAACTTTCACAGACCTTAATCGTCCAGCTCATACCAAGGCACATGGTCTATTGACAAGAAAGGTTAACATCGTGGCATCTCAATACTTTAAAATGTGATTTTAAAAGAATTTATGAAATGAAATGCCCCCCAATGTTCTTACACTGGCAGCATCTGGCTGCTTTCTTGCCCTTGAATGGGATGGCACTTCTGGTGCCTGGCCCCAGGAAGCAGGAAACCAAGATTCTGAACCTGTTGCTGACAGGGAAGAAGATAAATGCACCAGGCTACAGCCATACTATCTATGAGAAATAGCCATGTGAAAAATACCTAGGCTTGATGAAATGCAAAGGTTCCTTCTTTTCTGCATGCCACTACAGCAGAGAGAATTTTAAAAGATTTCTAATAGGAAAGAAAAACATGTGGAGTTTTTAACATTTTCTGTCTGGAAAGAGAAGTACATTGAGGGCTACAATGCTTGGTTTGAAGTTGAGTCTCAGCTGTGGGCTCAGTGATCTGCAAAGTTC
>JADRCC010232347.1:0-11734 GCA_019843855.1 Hylomyscus alleni
AAATCTTCCTTTTCCAGTGTTTTGGGATATCCAGGACTTGCTGTGGTCGGAGTGCTAGGTTCTGCTGAAGCCAAGTAGTCTTGGATTCTGTTGGTAGGATTCTTGCGTTTGCCTTTCGACATGTTGGTCTCTGGTGTTTGGTGTTCTTGGTATCTCTGCTTAGAGCTTGTTCCTCCTGTGGGTCTCAGTCTCTGGGTTAAGGCACTCCCTGGAGGCAGGCTCTCTACTTGCAGGGAAGGGGCAGAGAAGGTCTTTGATCCATCGCTGTCTCTCAGAGGCTGAGAGTATCCTGTCCCTGTCGCCCTGCGACTCTCCTGCAACTCTTGAGGCCTGTGCCTCCCGGATCTATTCAGATCTTATTTAAGGTCCTTTAGCATATTCATAATAGCTGTTTTGAAGTCCTTGTCTTGTGCTTCAGGTATATTGCATCTCTCACGACCCTACTGTAGTAGTGTTGTTGAGTTCTAGTGGAGACATATTGTCCTGGCTATTATTGATTGTGTTTTTATGCTGGTGTCTAGGGATCTGGTTTTGGGATAATTGTAATTCTAGATGGTATTGTTTGGTCCTGTATTTGTTGGGCAGATGTTTTGTTCCGTTATTTCTCTTGCCCTCTCTGGTTCTTGGGAGACTGGGGTGACTGTGGGTTGCCTGAGAGGGAATACTTCTGAGATCCTGCCAGGTGTGGCCTCCAGATAGAATGTGTTTTTTAGGTATTTGGAGCTGACACTTAGAGATGGGGATGGGCTAGTTGGAGGCTGAAGTGGTCCACAGGATGGAGGAAAGATGGGTGTGCCACCAAGATCTGCTATAGACTTCTGAGAATGGGAGGGAAGGCCACAGTCTGTGGTATGTTACAAAGCTGGGGGTAAAACTGGGGGACTGGAATTGGAGGGGAAGCAGGAGAAGGAAGATTACCTACAGAATTCTCTGGCTGGTGTGGCCTGCAGGTTTCAGGGGACAGGTAAACATCATAGATAGGGTTTTTTTTTTTTTGTATTTTGTTTTTTGTTTTTGCTTTTATTTTTTTAAGATAGGTTTCTTAAAGTAGTTGAAGTCTGAAGATACTATAATCTCATTATAGTCACATTTGTAACCTATCAATTAGGTTAACAAGATAAAAAACAAGCAACTAAACAGGTCATATAAATCCTGTCATTGAGTCTTGACATTTAACTAAAGTAACTTTTCGATATAAAAATATCACATGTATAAACAAATATAAATTATAACTCTATATCCCTCTCTGATAGAAGGATTCCAAGTAACCACTGGTCAGTGCTATATTGAGTAAATAAATGGAACTATCATGAAGAAACATACTTTTTTCCCCAGTAGAAAATAACTATTCACACTCACGTTCCTAACTAGAGTGATTCTTATACAGTAAACAACTTGCTTTACTTAAATGCAGCCCTTGTACTTTCCAAAGGAAAGACTTCTGGTTAAAGAGGGAGGGAGAGAAAAAAAGAAACACACTAGGTAGTGTCAGATCACTCTTTTGTCAAAGGACAGGCTGCAAGAGAATTCCTGGTAACAGGTTAGAAATGCAGCATCCCAAGTGGACTCTACACATAGTACATCTGAACTGGCGTTTGAAGAAAAGTTCTTTCTGATTTCTCCATTTGTTAAGGCTTAAGGGGAATTTCCAGTAGATCCTCCCCTTTCAAATGCAAATGCAATTTCACTTGTGTTTTTCATTTTCTATAGTGGCATATTTTGTGTGTACCCAGTTGAAAGTTGTTAGAAATAACAGCCAAGTACCTAAGCTGCTTTATCTCACCACTACAAACGAAAGCAGAGTGCTTATTACTGGTGAGTAACTTCTTTATATCTTCTTTATAGGGATTGTAATATAGTCTTTTCACTAGAACTGTTTAGTACATATTAATTTCTACCTTATAGCATTCAAATTCAGGATAGCTTTATTTTGACATCATTATGATCATAGACTATTTTAATAAACAGTATTTGGCCTGAAAAATAGATTACTTCTATACTGCTGGTAGGAAATGTTTTCAAGGCTCATTGGAAAATTACATCTATGTAATTGCTACATTGAAGACTGCTAGGTTTGTTATCGCAGTGTAGAGTCAACATGATTTTCATACTTAATCTTAGCCAAAAGGCCTAGAAGTATTCAGTTAACAAATAAAAATGTGGGTCAAATTGTGGCCCCCAAATCTCACATTTAATTTATATGACTATCATTATTTGTCTTCAAATAATTCCTCCCTCTATATTATATGGGTTGCACGTCCTTAAATTCAGCCAAAGTCATATCACGGATATTTTGTGTGTGTGTGCGCGTGCGTGTGCATACATGTGTGTGTGTGTGTGTGTGTGCATGTGCGTGTATGTGTGCGTGTATGCTGATGTTGTCATTATTCCTTGAGCAATATAAAAATAATTGGTGTGTTTTTGCAACATTCTGAGTATTAGAAGTAATCCAAAGACTGTGAAAATTATCCAAGAGGATGTCCATTTGTTCTATCCACATAGTGTGCCATATTATACAAGGGAACTGAGCATCTATAGATTTTGTATGTACAAAATTCATAAGTACTGAGGAAGAGAAGTGCATTACTTTCCCTTTAAAACCAATCAGATACAAGTTCTCAAAGAAGTATGAAAGAATAGTATGGAACGAGGTAGCTACCAGAATTCTACCATGCTTGTAATTAAGAAATTTGTCATGAGTATTGTGGAATGTATAAATATATCTTTATCAATATTTTATAAATATTAACAACATCTAATATCCATGTGTCACTGTTAAGTTTGCCTTAAGAACACAAATTCCAATTCCAATTTATATCCACAATTATTTTTATTGTTATATTATACCATGCTGTCAAGTTAATAACTTATCAAAAAATCAGCTTTTCAGAAGATGCTACCATTTAGAATAGAGTGTTGGGTTTTCCTCCTCTGTTTCTTATTACCATATAGACAGTTTCTGCCTTAAATCCAATTGAACTCTAATATGTCTTATTTTCTTAGGATGTGTTTCCTGTCTTTGGATAAGTGTGTGCCACATAGTAGATGAATAGAGTATGCTACATAATATATAAAATTGCTTTCTTTTTTTAATAAAATGAGACGCTGTTTTAATGTTTGGAAGTCCACACAAATGTGACTTTTTTTAATTTCTCTTTTTTATTGTTTGTTTTGTTTATTTGCATTTCTCCCTTCTGGCGAGGAGGTCATAGAAACCAGCCATATACATACGATACCAAGGCAAAAAAAATTATTCAGTGGATTAAAACGAAGACTAATTTGGAAGCAAAGAACACTGTTATTGGTGGATACTACCCCTATCCACCAGTGCCAGAGACATTTTCCAAGTATAGTCGCTTTATTAAAGGTATTGGTATAACTTCCAGTTCTGCTGTTTAATGCTACAAGTTTAATACATGTTATTTCTGTTAGTCATATATATTCCTTTCTCTCATGGAAGCAATGTGTAGCAAACCTTAGTAGCAATAATTTTGTCCAAATGTAGATACAAAACATATGTATGTTATATTTCCTAAAAGTTATTTTTTTTTATTTTATTAGACTGGAGAAAAAAAGAAAGAGAATGTAGAAAAAGGAAGAATAACTTGTGAATACTATTTTGATTAAATTTCTTAAGATCAGCTCTGACATTAGAAATCTCAATGTTATCTCAATGAGGTGCTACATATCTGATATCCAGATGATGGCTGTATGATGTTTCTCTTGTATATAATGTGATTCCATGTTGATTTTAAATAAAAAGGGATACTAGAGTAAATGGGGTGCTGAATTTGGAATTGAATTAGTAGTGAGAGGATTATCATGAATTTCCTTTTAAGGAGAATTAATATAAGGCAGTCAAAAGTTTAAAATAAGTATACTCTTGTTTAGAGCTTGAGATAATTACATGTTTAGGAGAAAATAAACATTGAAATGTTGAGCTATCACCATTTAAATGTTGCTGTGTTCTTGGGCGTTGTATATGATTACAACATATAAAACATGTTGTATGTGATTTAAATAATGAAAATATAGTTTGCTGGGCAGTGACTAACCAATAATTTATAGTTTGAAATATGATCTATAAATTATTATCAGTACATACCATCACTGTTACAGAAACTTCAGACAAGAAGCCTGTATCACAATTTGACTGATACATGTAATTTACCTATATTTTGATAACAAATACTGAAGAGGATACCAAATACAAACACAGAGTCTCACAAAATTAAGTTATTATACCAAGTTTACATGTGGGAAATCTAATAAAACTATGTGGGAAATCTAATTTCTGCTTTTAATCATGTCTTCTCTTTCAAACTTCAAATTTTTTGGGACTTGTTCTTTTGCAGCTGAATCACTCTTGACAACAATAAGTGAAGTGAGAAAGGTGATTGAAGGCTTGCAGTATAGGGAACAAAAGCGCATTGCAATTCAGGGGATAATTACTGCTATAAAGTACATCCCCTATAACCACTCAGCGGGAAGTGCCCCAGCACCAGAAGCACTTCAGGTATGGTGCCAGAAGATTTCTACTACATCTTTGACCGCACTATGATCATAATGACCATTGGTATCTTATGTATTGACTCTTTTTTTTTTTTTTTGGTTTTTTTGAGACAGGGTTTCTCTGTGTAGCCCTGGCTGTCCTGGAACTCACTCTGTAGACCAGACTAGCCTCGAACTCAGAAATTCGCCTGCCTCTGCCTCCCAAGTGCTGGGATTAAAGGCATGTGCCACCACCGCCCGGCTTATGTATTGACTCTTAATCGTAATCTGAGAGAAAAAATCATAATTTGTCTGTTTTCTAATAATTGAAGTCTATTGCATATGTCTTTAATACCTTGGTGGAGTATCTAACTAATTGCTGTGCTAACTTCTTTTAGGCTAAAGCAACAGGAAAGCTTCATGAGAGATGTTTCACTTATCTATCTGCAATGGTAGCTTTACCCATGTTCTGTAAAACATAGCAAGAGCTCTCATAAGAGCTCTCATAAATGTTCTACTAGTGTTGTGGGAAATATTAAAAACAAAACCAAAAAACGGTGTTCCCACCCTTGCACTGGCAACTCAATACCCAGGCGAGACCTCCAGCCTGTTCTTATGTCGTGGAGACTCTCTGGCCCAGAGCACCCAGAAACATCTCCACCCAGCTCCATAGGTTCTCACTGGCAGGTCATTACCATGCCAGCCCCAAGCTTCAAATCCCCCATAGCTTTTGTGGTGCGCCTTAGGCAAACTTATGCTTTTCCACAGTACCTTTCTTGAACCCAGACAAGCTGCTGCGTGAAGGAAAATGCAACACAAACTTAGTTCAGAAACAATAGTAACTCAACTGCTAAGTGCAACAACTAAAATCCTAATTGTAAGCCTTATTAAATCTAAATCCTCTGCTGGCGAATCATGATGGATCAGCCATTGAAACCTGGAAACGCTCATAATTACATCTTGTCCTCACGTTATCCCCATCCTTTCCCTGTCCAAAAAAGACCTAACTCTCTCCTGCTTCCTCTCTTCTACTCTCCAACCCGGAAGGGAAATCCTGCCTACTTGCCCAGTGATTGGCTCCTTTATTCATTAGGGGTCTGGTTCATAAGAAGTCACCTGAGTATGACTCACTCCTTGTCCACAGCCTCTCCCAGGAGAGCAGAATTAACATCAACATATAAACAGCACCAGGCCCAACCCCAACATACTAGAATACTAATACTGGAATGTCCATATCCTTAAGAGTTCATTTTTCTTGTTAGTCCACCTTTGCCAAAGCTTTGTCTAGAGTATTACTATATATGTAGAAATATATAGTAGCAGAGGAGGACTTTTATGTTCTTTCACCTAAATACAAGGTAGATATAAATTTAATCATCTTTATAAAAGCAGTATGATTGTGGTATTCTGCTCAGATCATCAAAGTATGAAACTTAAATGTATAGTTTTTTTCAGAAGATAAATAATTTTGTGAATTTGTTTTAAAATATTTTGTCTAATTATTGGTTTTAGGATGCTAGCCAACCCTCAACATCTCAAGCAGCTAGAAAAGAAGGTCATTGTCATGAAAGAGGTAGTAAAAGATCTCAAGATGACAGGCCAATGGGTTCTCAGCATTTTCAATTTACACCTATGGTTTTGAGTCTCTGCGCAAAAAGAAAAATTCTTCAAGGCCCAAGTGCCAATCCGTAAGTTGTTTGCATTACGTCACTTGTACATATAGTTCTCCACTGTGTCTGACTGTGTAGTTGTTGACATTTTAAAAATTAGATTCACTTTCTTTTATGTGTATGTTTTACCTGTATGTGTATATTTATACCATGTACAAACCTGGTACTCATGGAGGCCAGATCCCCTAGAACTGGAATTACAGATGATTGTGAGGCATCAATGGGAGCTGAGAATCAACCCAGGTCTTCGACAAGAACAAGTGTTGTAAACCACTGAGTCACCTCTCCAACCCCCCAAATTTCCCTTTTATATAAAGATACCACTCATACTGGATTGGGGAATCATTCTAGTCCACGACAAATTCATCTTTTCTTCAGGTAAAATCTTATTATGTAGACCAGGCTGGCCTATGACCTCTTGCTTTGTTTAGCCTCTTGGCTAGAATTACAGCCAAGAATTCCTCTGCCAAGCTATGAATTCACCTTAACTACTCCCAGTTGTAATTACTCTATTTCCAAGTTAGGTCTTCTGATGTCCTCAGAGTTAGAACTCTCATCATAGGAATAGGGAAGATTAACCGTGTGTAACTCACATTTGCATGCTGCCAATCTCCCTGTAAATCCACATCATTCACACACAAAAACATTCTCTCTATCACAATAATCCTTAAAAGTCTTAACCTTCACCTTCTTCAACTCTAGTCCACAGTCTTAATGTAAAGAAAACCTAGGTGAGCCATCCTGGTGACATTTATTTAGCTATTGGCTGGTAAAAACAGATATGTTAGATGTCTGGATTCTAGTGGTGGGACAGGACTTGCTTAAACATGCCCGTTATTAAAAAAAAAAAAAAGCAAAATTAGAATGAAAAGGAGAGTTATGAGATAAATGCCACTCCAAAACTCAGAATGGAAAATTCCACTTAATTTTCAAGGTATTCAGAATGGTTTTGTCTGGCTCAGTGCTGTGTTTTCCAGATTTCCTAATGTAGCTTCACTCACTCATCCCTGAGTATTGCTCTACACTCTGGGACCAAGGAGGTGACCCCCCTCATGAGGATCATTCTGGCCTTTTCTTCTCCCTTCCATGGGCTCATAGGTAGTAGAAATATCAGGAGTTATAGCTTTGTTGGAATGGGTGTGGCCTTTTTGAAGGAAGTGTGTTGTTGAAGGTGGGCTTTGAGGTTCAAATGCTCAAGCTTAGCCTAGTGTGGCTCTCTCTTGTTGCTTGCTGGTCTGGATGTAGAACTAAAGTACTTCTTATGTCATGAATCTACTCATTTATTTTATTGTTTTTAATGATAATTAAAATCCAAAGTAGGGCTGGATGGCTCAGTGGTTGAGAGCACTGACTGTTCTTCCAGAGGTCCTGAGTTCAATTCCCAGCAACCACCTGGTGGCTCACAACCATCTGTTATGGGATCTGATGCTCTATTCTGGTGTGTCTGAAGACAGCGACAGTGTACTCACATACATACATGTAATAAATTTAAAAAAATATTTAAAATATGAAGTAATGGGGTTCACTATGGTATTTATATATACTTTGTTCAATTTAAAATTTCTTCATCAGTTTGCTACTATCTTGATCATATTGACACCCCTTCCCCAACTCTTCCCAGATCCACTACTTCTTCCCTACTTACCCAATTTTGTGTCAAATAAAAAAATCTTTCAAGACAAATTTCTGCTGCCATATATTCTTAGATGTGTAGTCTTTTATAGGAGACTGGTCAAAATGCCATGGACTACACTTATTACAGAATTTCTCTTCTTCTCCTAGTGTCTAGCAATTGCCAATAGCTCCACAGCTAAGAGTGGGACTGTGTGCCTAACTGCCCTCTCAATACTGGGATTTGGTCTCATTTTGGGATTGCACATATTTCGTACATGCTCTTGCAACCAATATGAATTGATATGTTCAGGTGCCTTGCTATGACCAGAAAATATTGCTTCCTTGTAGCCATCTATTGTCTCTGAATCTTACAACTCTTTCTATCCCTCTTCTGCAAAGATCCCTGATCCTTGGGAAATGTTGTGTTATATACGTTCTATTTAGGGCTGAGCATTCTGTAGTCTCTTATTCTCGGAAATCTGACCAGTTTTGCAACTCTGGGTTAGTCACCATCTACTGCAAATAGAATCTTCTTAGATGAGAGTGGAGAGATGCATTGATCTATGGCTATATCAGCATATCATTGGGAGTCAGTTTATGTCCATTTAACAGTGTAATAATCAATTTTGCTAGGGCCTATGCCTGTCTAGCCATAGATTCTTAACCTGATAATGAGTATCATTTTGTGGAGCCAGGCTTAAATCTATCAAAACGTGGTTGGAAGCTGGGTGTAGGGGTGTGCATATTTAATCAGGAGGCAGAGGAAGATGGATTTCTGTGAATTGAAGGCTACCCTGACCTACATCACAGGTTCTGGGCCAGCCAAGGCTAGGGTGGCCCGGTCTCAAAACACCAACACCAACACTAACACCAACACCAAGAGAAACTGTCTTGTTATTCCCATTATTTTCATGCTGCTATTACACCAATGGGCATGTCTCACCTGGCTTCCTCACCCTTCCGCCATCCTTGTGACCCTTAACTTCTGATTCCTCTACTTTCATGTCACATTTATTCTTTCACATCTTCTCTTCTTTGCCTCTCCCTTAAAATCTTCTCCCCTTCTCACTGACCCTTTAATAGTTTTATAACCTTGCCCATCTTTTCTCTAAAATCTGGTAACTGCATGTAAAAGAAAAAAAACTATTTGTCTTTCTGAGTCTGACTTATTTCACTTAATATAATACTTTGTATTTCCATCCATTTGTCTACAAATTTTATTATTTCACTCTTCTTTATAGCTGAAGAAAGTACACTATCCATTCATTAGTTAATGGAAATGTGAGCTGATCCGATTTCCTAGTTGTTATAAAAAGTGGAACAGTTAACATAAATATGTAAATATCTTGATGAAAGAATTATAAAGTGTCCTTTGAATGTATGCCTAGACTGGTATGGCTCAGTTATGACATTTGTTTTCAGTGGTGATATTCTCCATTCTGGTGTGTATAGTGGCTATACCAGTTTACATGCTTGCCACAAGTTTGTATGTTGATAAGGAGGAGCCTTTGCTTCTCCATCATATGCTCAACTAGCATTTGTTGACATTTGTTTGGTTAATGATTGCCATTCTGAGTAGGGTGAAGTTGCATCTCAAAGTTTTAATTTTAATTGCTTGTAAAGCTAAGGATGATTAACAATTCTTAATTTATTGGGAAAATTCTATTCAGCTTATTTATAGAAAATTTTATTAATAATTTTTACAGTTCTTTATATATTATGGGGCCCCTGTATGGACTATGACAAAGATTTTTCTCCTGTTCTGTAGTTTGTCTCTTCACTGTACTGATAATTTCTTTTGTTGTGCAGAATATTTTTTAGATGTTTTCTTTATTTACAATATCTCCTTTCCCAGGTTCCCCTCCAAAAGAAAAAAGAAAAAGAAAAAAAAATAAAATAAAAAACTAAAAACTAAAACAATCCCCTGTTCCCTTTCCCCTCCCCCTGCTTACCACTCCACCCTCTCCTGCTTATTGGCCCTGGCATTCTTCTACACTGGGTCATAGAACCTTTACCAGGCCAAGGTCCCCTCCTCCCATTGATGACCGACTTGGCCATCCTCTGCTATACATATGCTGCTGGAGCCATGAGTCCCCCCATGTGTACTCTTTGGTTGGAGTTTTAGTCCCTGGGAGCTCTGAGGAAGGAAGACCAAAGTGTAGATACTTTATTCCTTCTTAAAAGGGGGAACAAAATACGTATGGAAGGAGTTGTAGAGACTAACCATGGAGCAGAGACTAAAGAAAGGCCAATTCAGAGAATGCTCCACCTGGGAATCCTTCCCACATTCAGTCATCAAATGTAGACACTATTGTGGATGCCAACAAGTGCTGGATGACAGGAGCCTGATATTGCTGTCTCCTAAGAAGGCTCTGGCAGTACCTGACTAATTCAGAAATAGAGGCTCACAGCCATCCATTGGACTGAGTACAAAGTCCCCAATGAAGGAGTTAGAGAAAGGACCCAAGGAGCTGAAGGGTTTGCAGCCCCTTAGGATGAACAACAATATGAACTAACTAGTACCCTCAGAGCTGTGCAGAATATTTTTAATCTCATGAACTTCCATTTGTCAATTCTTTGAGTTAATTCCTGTGCTTCTGGAGTTCTTTGTAGAAAGTATTAATTCTGACATTCAACAGCAAAACCACCTCCACCATTTTGGGCCAAATTTGGAGCAAGTTTCAAATGGACTTTGGTTATGGACAATTCCCCAGAATTTCCCACTTGAGAGTGGGCTCGAACCACATGTTGTTGAGGCTTATAAAGACAAACCTATAGATCACCATACTTTTCCTTGAGGCTTTGTTATTTATCAGAACTACAATTCCCAGCATTCCAGGAAGTTACCTGGTTCCTGGGCAGATGGGACTTACGTGTTTATTTTGGTCATTCCGAAAGTTCTTTATCCCTTATATTCATTTCCTGCCTGCAGAATCCTAGAAGGCTGATATCTTGTTTTCATTGCATTCTGTCTGTATTTCCTGTAGTACTCTAGCCTAGCAACCCTTCTGTTTTGGTGGCTAATTTGGTTCTCTGGCTAGAAGTCTAATCTGTTTTAATTCTTTTATTTTATTACATTTATTTATGTATGCTGCGTGCTTATATATGTGTATACCCATATGTGTGTATACACATGCCATGGAGTATGCGTGGAGGTCAGACGAGAACCTTCAAGAGTTGTTGGTTCCCTTCTACCCTATGGATCTTAGGGATTTAACTCAGCTCCTCTGTCTTGTTGACAATCGTGTTTATGTGCTGAGCTGTCAGTGTTCTGTGTAATGCAGAGTGATCAATCCCAGAGAAGAGGGATGCTTCAAGAAGAGTTTAATGTCCCTAAACTGGCAGCTTCCTAGAAGCCTTTTTCATTGTTACCCAAAAGGCGCCTTTACTGAATCAATTTCCGCATACCAAGACATGTTATCTGATCTAAAGTTTGTCCATCTGTAAAGACCTATCACCAAAGCAATTCTCATTCTTAGGAGACTTCCTGGTTGGCTGGACACATCTTGAGACTCAATTATGCAAAGGCTCACAGATAACAATCACTGACAAGAAGGCTACTTCAGAAGCCAGATACAACAGTTCAGCTAAAATTCTGCTACATTGAGCCATCTGTCTAGCCACGTATTCATTTTAATTAGTGGGCAAAATAATGGACTTCATTATGACGTCTTTATTCATGGATATAAGTCTGCTTCACTCATATTCATCCTCCAACTCCTGACTCTCTCTTTTCCTCTTCACAAGTCTTTCTTTATCAGATAGTCTAATCTACTTTCTGCTCTAATGTGTGTGTATAAATCTTTATTACATGTGAAAGAAAACTTGATATTAATCTTTCTTTCTCCACTGTCCTCTCATTTACATCTCTCTACTTCTCTTAATCTACTCCCATCCTCCAAATAGTCTTTCTATACAGACACACACACACACACACACACACACACACACACACACAC
>JADRCC010232365.1:0-10386 GCA_019843855.1 Hylomyscus alleni
TAGTAGTAGTAGTAGTAGTAGTAGTAGTAGTAGTAGTAGTAGTAGTAATCGTAGTAGTAATGGAGCTCTGCTTCTATGAATGGGTTTCTCCATTAGCATTAACAGATAACTCCAGACCCTTGCATTCTCTGGATTTCTGTGACCTCTCCATTACTATTCCAGCTTTATCCCCTCCCCATTCTTTCTCGGCCTCCTTCTTCAGCTGTTTTTATATGACACCTAAGTGGCAGAAGTCCTTCTACTTAATTGTGGGTCCTATTTTCCTTTCTGTATACTTTTGCTTTTACTAACCTTTTTTAAACACTTATTTATCTATTCACTTTATGTCTCAATATCAGCCCCCTTCTCCTCCTATACCTCACACAGATCCTCCCCTCTAGCCCCCCTCCCCTTCTCCTCCAAAAAAGGGAACACCCCTAGATATCACCCGCCACCTCCCCACCCCACCCCACTCCTGGCACATCAAGTCACTGCAGGACTGGGTGAATCCTGTCCTTCTCAAACTACACAAGGAGACCCAGTTAGGTTGAACAAGATCGACATGCAGGCAACAGAGTCACAGACAGCCCCGCTCCAGTTGTTAGGGGATCCATATGAAGACCAAGCTGCACATCTGCTTGCTACTTATGTGCCTGGAGCCTAGGTCCAGCCTATTCTAGCTCTTTGGTGGTTGGTGGTTCAGTCTCTGAGAGCCTCCAAGGATCTAAGTTTGTTGACTCTGTTTGTTTTCCTGTGAAGTCCATGTCCTCTTAAGAGTTTTCAATCCTTCCCTCAACTCTTCCACAAGTCGGCCCAAGCTCCATCTAATGTTTGAATCTCTACATCTCTTTCCATTAACTGCTGGGTTGAGCCTCTCAGAGGACAATCATGCTAGGCTCTTGCCTCTAAGCATAACAGAGTGTCATTAATAGTTGTAGGGTACTTTTGTACAATTCATTAACAACTTCTAAGAGGAATATATTTTCTTGACACTAGGCCAATGGATATGAGCACACACTAATAACTTCAACTAATAAGTTGTTTCATAGACCAGGCAGTAGGGTGGAAACTGAATTCTAAACATCTTCCTTCCCCAACCATCAAATTCCTTTCATCAGTCTACCTATTTAATCATCAGTTGCAGAGAAATCCTCACAACTCTGCCCCATAGTGATAACCAAGTCATATAGACTTTATCCCCAAGACATATCTTATACAGTACAAAGATCTCCATGTACCCTTTCCACCTAATCTATAGTAGTTGTATTTTACCAAACCCTACTTATTTGGCATCCCAGCCTACTTAACTCACCACATCGTTTACCCTCAAAATCCTCAGAATGCACCAAAAGAGTATTTATATAGATTAGATTCCCAGATAGACTCATTTCTCACCAAGATCTTTGGCACACTGCACACATTGTTTAGAAACATTTGATCACTTGATGCCTGACTCAACCTCGGGTCTCAGCCTGTGCATTTCAGACTTTCCCCTTTACTTTCCACCCAACCCAAGTTAGATTCTGTTGTGCATTTATCATCACACCATCTCGCTTCCCTTTATAGCACTTATCGGCATTGAATTCATCATCCTAGTAAATTAAATAACATAAGAAACAGAAACCAGTACCAAATACTATCACTCATCTCAGGAAGCAAAACCACTGATCTTGCATAACGGGGGGGGGGGGGGCAAAAAGGTGATGCTAGAAGCTCAGAAACATAGATGGGAAAGAGGATGGAGAGACTAATAAGAAGCGCCTGACTACAGCCGAACAGGAGCAAGTTTCCACAGCACAGCAGGATTGCAATGCCTTACAGCAGCTGATAATGTATTTCAAAGTAACTATACAGTCAGAAAGTTCTTGACAGAAAAAAAAATGACAAATGTTTGAGAAGAAAGAATAGCCTTGATTTTATCATTATATCACTTTATCTATATATTAAATACTGCATTCTATAAATATGTAAGTTAATGTATTTTAGTAAGAATTCAAAAATGAAATATAAAGATCACCTTCAGCTAAAGAAATGGTTCTGTGAGAGAAGTGTTTTTCCACACAATCATGAGGTCCTGAGTTTGGATTCCTATAACCCAACGAGGGATCAGTGCACAAGAATATATACATCTCTGTTTCATCCACAGTCACAATATCACCACCTGCAGATTTATATAACTTATTCCATTCTTTCTAGTGTGATTTCAAAAAGTGTTCTAATTAAGATTGCTACCCATGGGCAGATGTCATGTTGTCTTTGTTCAGATGTGTTGTCGAGGATGTATGTCCCATTTAGGATAGTCAAACCCAAACAGCCCTCTAATACTGATTTATGTTGCTAAGTCTTCCTTAAGATTTTTATTTTTAATCAACAGTAATAATCAGAGAAATTTGTCTTCTCACAGGCTTTTTTTTCTTTTACATAGTGTGATTATCTTTATGCTTAGCAGCCTGATGAGAATGATGGTACTTTAGCATTCATTTTAAAGCTCCACCAGTATTTTCCATTCCTCTCTGAACAAACTGCATACGGCAGCTTTTTGTTCTGGCAATCATTTCTCACCTGGTTTATCAGGTGCTCTTTCAGGACTGTCACTTCTGTTTGTGACATATCACCATCCAGTTTCACAGTTTTCTTTTGACACTTCTTATTTTCATGAAGGTTTTCCTTGTGTCAAATTTTCTTATTAAACTTATTCATCATGGTGTGGAGACTGCTGTATACTAAGTCAAACTTAGAATAATTCCCTGACCCCCAGTACAAGAAAACAATTAAATTTCTTCCCTATTTTTCTGTTAGAACTTCTACGGGTTTATTCCACAGAGAAATTATGGATTCATTTTCAGGTTATTCTGATGTTAGTGGATATAAATATCCAAATAAATTATTGTTCAAGTGACTGGTCAACTGTTCCAACAGCTGCTGCCCAAGAAGATCAAGCTTGCCTTCAAAGAACTATTGCTGAACAGGTCCACATCCCCCATATCCTAATGACTTTTCTCTTCTACTACCTCTGTTGGGTGGTGGGCTAGAGGAGAGGTAAAACCCTTATTAAAAATAGGTTGCAAAAAATTTATGCCTACAAACATTCATCACTGAAAGTCTGTCTTTGCCTTTCTGATGACTTGAGAGATACCTTACACTACATTCCTGTAGGTTTTCAGGCCTCCATCTAGATTTCTTCACGTGTGTATCTAGTTAAGGACTGCCTTCTTTTCGAACTCAAAGTTTCACAGAGGCAAAGATTGTGTGTGGCCTGTTTTGCCTCAGTCCCTCATTTTCAGAACAGCATCAAATACATCATAGAACTTCAACATGTATGTATTTTATTTGTTGTTAATAAAAGAACAGAAGACTATTTCTCTTCTCCCCACAAATAGTTTTAAAGATCAGTTAATATTTAATAATATATACTCCACAGAGAGTAGAATTTAAAAGAAAGTGATAGGTAACATATATTACAAATTTCTGATTAAGATATATGACGTCTTTATGTAAAATGTTAATGTATTTAGACAAAAATGTTTAACTCAGTCTATATGCTAACAATCACAGATATAAAAACATTTTATCTAAAATAATACAAATATTAAAACAAACAATGTAAATCATTTTTATGTACAGTAGACACTGGGACATTCCAGGTAATATGTTTACACATTATTAAGCAACCCTGGAGATCCAAACACTTCATAACTACAGTATTTCTTAGAAGCATGATTTTTAAATGGAAACATTAATGCTTGAAAGCAAGTCACTTAGCTCAAACTGGCTCTAGCCTATTAAACTCCAAAGATTGGCTTTTCAATGAAATTTTAATGTCCTTTTATTGACATTGACCTTCACTGGTATTCACAATCACACTAAGGCATTCTCTTTTTACTACAGAAGAAACTCAAATAATTATATACTCCCTGGTAGAAAGAATTTGGAAACTTGCAAAGATCTCAGAGCAAATTATTTGCAAATGTCAATGATTTGCTGTAGTTTCAAAGAGCAGCACTCCATTCTAACGTTATGAGTACGTTCAGATGACTGTATCCCTTCACTGACAAGGCAGCAGTTTCAATGGCAAAATATCCCTCAGGTTTCATAGTGTATTGATATATTTAGAAATAGTACCCAGTGATAAATGTTAACTAAACTAAATGTTAAATAATAACAATATAATTAATAATTTTAATGGTATAAAAATATAGCTCCAGGTCTTCCTCTATATAATGAATGACACTATGTTTTTCTTTTCCTTACAATTGAAATAACTGTTATTGTATGTATGGGCATTCTAAAAGAATATTGGTCTTAAAAACCTTTTAATCCTATCCAGTACTTTTTAATAATGGAAGATTTCATGACACTTTAAAAAAATCACCTTGCTATATCATTTACAATAATAGATCATGAAACCGGAACCCAAAATACCTAGAAAGAAGTCTAGTCCTTAATATAAACTCACTATATTATTGCTACATTGTTGGAGAAGTTCCAGAAACATTATAGTACCATCACATATTTAAAAAAATGAGAAGAATCTGCAGTAGCATCCCTAATATTTGTTAAGGTGTTAACTAAGCCAATATCCTACAATTCTATGTTCTGTTTCTAAGAAACACAATTCACTATGATTATCTATGAGCCAATTACATCTAACCACATTGATAAGACTAGGAAAGAAATAGAAGTCTACCTCAGTTTGGACAGCATTGGAAGACTTTGCAAATCAAAACAAAAAAAAAAAAAAACAAAATCAAAAAAGAGAACAAGGGACTGAAATGAAAGGTATCCTGCAGCACAACATTTAAGTCTTACACTAAGACTTAAATTTGTCCTACCCTACAATTTTAAATGTGACAGCATTTCAGCTAAACAACTTGGAATAATTTAATTCACTAAATAAAAAGCCAACAAATCCATTTTCCCTATTAAAACTATACACATTTTGAACCCACTGTTAGGTTTTCAAATCAACAGTGTTAAAGAAACATTATAGGGTATCAGTCTGCCATGTGCCTAAATAATAGTGATGAAAGCTGATGTTGCCTGACATGATACTGTTGTGTAGCACTCTTCGAATGCAAGACCTCAATTCCACTGGCATGTGCAGTCTATAGGCTCCTGGAGTGTGTACATTACTTCAGTGCCATTTCCTGTGCAATGCAGAGGCACCGTCACGTTCCGAACTCCATTTTCCCGACAGCACTTGCAGAACCTCAGGTGACTTTCAACGTTGATGTTATATATGGTAGCTGATGGGCATTTCCCATCACAAGATGCCACGCTGATCTGCAAGATTAGATAATGAGAAAAGAGATCTGCAGATTCAGCCAATATTAGTGTTTATTTGATCCCTTCAGGGGGTCAGTAAGAGGTTTTTTTTTTTTTTTTTTTTTGGTTTTTGGTTTTTTTTTTTTTTTTAGTTATTTCATCCCCCAAATTTCTATGTATATAAACGATTATAGAAATATTACATTAGAATGTGATTCATATATACACTAAAGGGTTGTTACACAGTTGTACTGACTAAAGCAATGCTTACATAATTCAAAGAACAACTTGCACATGCATAATTGAAGAGATATATGGAATATCTTAATCCTAGTACAATAATTCCATTGTCACTGGTATCATGTCGTGGTGCATGTACAGCATAGAACTGAGTGTGCCATCCTAAAAGGAGTAAATTAATAATCCAGAATACATTCCTTGAGCGAAATCACAATGCTAAAGACAAAATACAGTCAAAGACATGGAGATTGAGTACCTATCTCTCTGGATTGCAATTGTCATTGAGAACTGTCGATTATTTATGCTAAGGATAATGTATAATTCAGAAATAGAATGTTTTAATACTAGAGTGCAGGAACACTCTCAGCATTAAATATTGAACGCTGCTGTTTTCTTGGCTCATTTGCCAGGACCATGTGTCAGTGATCCACAGAGCTCCAGAAACACACATGTTCTTTATGTGACCACTATTACTTTTCTACTTACAGAACTTTGGCTTACACAGTCCTGTTTCTTTATGATCGATTTAATGATCACTTTCTGGCATATTCTTTCTTCTCGTTTGCCTGGAAAAGAAAATGTATTTCTTCGTGAAAAAGCCCATGTGAGGGGTAGAGAGATGCTTAAGAGCTCTTGCTGCTATTCCTGATAAATGCAGTCCCCAGCATCCATATCACATGACTCACAAGCCTCTAACTACAGTTCCAGGGAGCCCGACACCTCTGGCCCCTCTCCATGGACCACACTCATATGAACATGCTAACACATATACACATATAGCTGTACATGACTTAAAATAATAATAAGTAAACATTGAAATTCCATGCAAAAATGCTTCCCTAATTTAAATATAAATAGAATTCGATTGGGAAATGGTGTATTTATTCAAAACTTATAGTCAGTATAAAATTATTTTTCAAACTCTACTCTTAGATATTGCATATACAATATCTATTTTCTCTTTCCATATAGCTTATAACTTCTAGATTCATAATTATTTTCACTTTTTGCCTCATTATCTTAGAATAATCATTATCACTAATCAAAAGTGTTACAAATGTGGAATAATGAATTTTTAGATTTAAATACATGTAAATATGTAATATGTAAAAGTAATTGATTAACACACAATTTTTAAATAAAGCTGAAATACATTTTATAAGTATTTAATTAATTAATTATTTAATTAATATGCTAAGTATAAAATTTAATTACTTGTCAGCATTATTATAATGCATACATGATTCATTCTTTATTATATGGCTCTGAAATGTCCTCGTTAATTTCAAATTTTAAAAACACCTTATAATCATTCATAATACAGTTGTATGCACCTATGTGCAACTGAGTATTACATTATAATATACCTGGGGTTGTATATTCAACCAGTTTTTGATAGTGCATTAAATGTGAATCAGGACACCAAAGTCCAGGATTCTTACCTCACTCTGTCACTGACTTGCTTTGTCACTTTAGAGAAATCATTGACTCATTCTGTTCCATATACTTATTTATTGAATGGTAGAATTACATTATCAATTTTCATATGACTTTATCCATAATAGTCTTAGTTAAAATACATGCTGACATTAAATTCCAACAAGTAAAATTAAGCTACTCTGGTTCAAGGAGAGATGGGTAGTTAGGACTGATTGGAATTAAACTGCCCTTGTCAAGGAAAACACTAATTCAATAAATATCTGGGACAATATTATTCATTGTAGGTTAGGTGAATACTTTCTTCCTAGAACTATGTCCTATGTACTCCTCACAGATTTCTTTGTAGTATATTTTCTTTATCACAGTACTCATGGTACTATCCAAACTCTACAATCTCCACAACATAACCTGGTCATTCAGAATCTTAACCAATGACAAAGATTCCCTAATGTCAATGCATAAACTATTTCACATTCCCTAACACAGCAGAAATAAGATACCAAAGTAGTTTGCCATTATTCTGCAATGTGAAGAACTCAGCAGAGATGAACTATGGTGTCATTATATTTGTTATTATCTAATGGGATCTCTTACTCTGAAGTTTCCTGCAAAGACTGGATGTGATAATGTCTAAATAGGCAGAGGAGTACTAGTGTATCCTACATTAGTTTGGGCATCCAGTTCTTGTCCTGTCTGCCCTCAAAAAATAAACACACTAACTTTTCTATTAATTATCATGGGCTAGTATTATGGGGATGATCACAACGGTCTTGGCTTTGAATATGACTGTGCCTCTCTCTTGAATCTAAAGGAGAGTTTAGACTCCAAAACTGTCAAAGGAATAAGTAAGAATATATAAATACAAGTCTTTTAGATTCTACAGTTAAATTTAATTCCTGCTTTGCTGATACAATAGATAACCAAAACACGCTAGCTCTCATGGCATTCAGAGAAGACTAAATAAAAATTAATTTATTTTCAATGAAGAGAAAAAAAAATATCATTGTATGTTTCAGTAGATTCTAGTAACTAAAATGTATGTTACTGTATGCCCAAGGCTGTCAGTATACTTCTTGTCATCTGAGTTGTGTCCCTTAAATATTCCTGTATTCAGTAGACCTGTAGCATGTGATTTTTGTTTGATCACAAGGCCTTTATCAAAGCAATCAGATGATATTGAGATCAATATGTAGGTTATAATTCACTCTAACTGGCCCTTATAAAAAGGGAAAATTGGAGAAACACACACATATATACACAAAAACACAAATGGAAACATGGTACAAATATGAAGACTGTATCTATAGATTAAGGACAGAAATTATTCCTTCACTGAACTCATTAGAAAGCAGCTCATCAAGATTTCAGTTTGGGAATGCCAGATCTGTGACACAATACATTCCTGGTGTTTATTAGTTAAACCATCTGATTTGTGAGATCATGACTTACAGTAGATCTAGAAAGTAACACAGTAAAATGGATATCAAGTTGTAATTGATAAACTTTTCTTTGTGTTTCTTTTGGAAGGGGGGAATCTTAATGTTGGGCTCATAGACAATGGAACTAAGAGATTGCTTAACTTCTTTGAGCTGAAAATCAGAATAATTCCAGAATTTATTGAGGGGATTTTGTACCAAATAAATACTCTATATTATATACTTGTGGGATTCAGTCCTTTAGGATTCTTAAAAATCTTATCTAAGAAACACTTCAGTGTATATCTAACAATCTATCTGTCTATCATGACATCATTAACCCAAATTATCATTTCCCCCAAAGCTCCTCTAGATAAATTCTAAAAGTCTGCATTTGTAATTTTTAAAAACTTTTACCTTTATATTCATATAAGTTAATACTTTAAAAACTAGAAATGGTTTGTTGCATAAATAGTTCTCTATTCTGGTTCAATCTTTATTCAAAAATCATAAAATAAACATAATTAAAACAAATATAAAATACTTTATAGGTATTTAACTATTACTATGAACATTTCTAAATATAGGATTTAAATATAATTTACTCTTGGCATTTCCCAGAAATACAGACTTATGGATTTGTTCAAAAGGTCTGAAAATACTCTCCTAAAAGTCTACATTGGTGTCCCAATGTCATTTTACCATAATCTACTTAAGTTTGTGTGTTGAGCATATTCCAAGCAAAGTAGACCATAATGAACTTGAAATTCACACCTATTAAAATCCTAGGGTAGAAGCTGGAGTTGTGGCTCAAGGGTTAAGATGACTGGGTGCTCTTACAGAGGATGTGGGATTTGATTCTCAGCACCCATATGATGGCCCACAACCTTCTGTGACTCCAGTTTGAGAGAATCTGATGCCCTCCCCTCTTCTTGCCTCTACAAGAAGGTACAACATGCAAGTGGTGCTCAGATACACGTGCAGGTAAAACAGCCATACACATAATATTATTTTAATTTTAAGGAAAATTTTAGTCTATGATTTTTACAAAATGCCACAATAGCAAAACATCCAAAAATAAAATGAAAATTTATCTAAATAAAAGTGTTTATGTACATCACACAATATAAAGGCCAGGTTACTGGAATATCAAGCACACACCGCAAAGCATGTAAATGGCAGACTTCATAAAGTCCATCTTAGGGACAGACAGAAGAACACAACAACCACACAAGCCACGAAAGCAATCTATCATTACAGGGACTATAGCCTCACTTACAGATCTTGCAACAGCCTTCATTATAAAGCTTTACAATTCCTTCATTCTAGGAAAAGAAAACAGGTAAAAGGTAAAAGATATAGTGTTTATCCATTTCCTCTTAACTTGAAATTGAAAGCTAACTCTCACAATATTTTATCAGCTACCACAAAGCCTTTATAGAAAAATAATAAAATATTAACAATTCTAAATAAGAATTTCTTAGAAACAAGATATCTTGTCAAAAGCTAAATTGTCTCTTCCTTAATACAAAAAAATAGAAAAAAAATGCTACTTAAGAAATACTTTTACAATGCTCCATGTATTTTTAAGATAATAAAATAATGAAAATTATTCTAACTGGATGTCATTAATTTTCAACTACAAAAATAATTTAAACTATATTAATTAGAGGAATTAAATTTTAGATATTATAAATGTTAAGGTGACTTTTTCTTTGAGAAATTTGTATTTTTCAAACAAACCCCATTTCCCAGAACTTAAATATAACTTTAGTGCACATGATCACTTGTTAGTCACCACTATTAAAGGTTATAAGTACAGAAGAAAATTCAGGGAGTCAATGCTAGTTTTCTATGCAACAGAATAAATCTCATTATTGATTAAATCTCATAAATTCATTATTCATTCATTTTTGTCTAAGTAACTAACACTGGAACGAGATTATTTTAAAATAAAAATCATAACACTTTAAAAATCTTTATTAATAGATTTTTCTCTGAGAGAACAGAGGATAAATTGGAGCAAAACTATAGAATCCGAGAAAAA